>CAJJDN010000269.1:19398-39564 GCA_905182985.1 Paramecium sonneborni | reverse complement strand
AAAAATAATATTAATTATTTATTATCTTATCTATCTTCTTAAAAATATCAACTATCTAAAGAATAAAATATTCTAAACTTAGGATGTTTGAATTAAGAACAATATTTATTTTTATTATTGTAAAATAAATTTATTAACAGTATAATGGACAATGATTAATTAATTCAATTTTGATTATTATTTATTTATATATTTATAAATTTATAATACAATAAATAATTATCAATTTAATTTGAATGTTTAATTGAATTTATATTATGGAGATTGAATATTAGTAAGAGTTTAAGCCTATTTAAATGAAAATCCATTTGTTTTAGTTGGAGTAGAATGAAACCTATAACAAGCTAACTCTTCATCTAGTTAAGATAATAATTTAGTGTATTTAACTCTTGATTTTAAAGTTGATGCAAACTTCTCAATACTAAAACCAGTTAGAGTATTACTCTTATTTAATACTTAATCCTTTGGTAAATATTTTAGTAGTGATTTATCTTATTAGTTTATTTCCTTCTTTAAAACAAAAAAATTTTATTCAGTATTACCATCCTCATAACTTTGTTTTTAATTTACTTATTAATAACGATCACTCGATATTTTATTCTGATCATGATGTTTCTTTAATGAAGAATCATTTTTTTGAACTCAGGCGATATGAATGACAAAATTTTTCTATTTTCTTATTCATCCTTCAATTATAATATTGATAACTAACTATTCCTTCTATTCATATATTTTTCATTTAAATAACTTAATAACCATTTTGCTGATAATCCATGTTCTATTACATCTAAAATTTATTTAATAGGAATTCTAATTATTTTAGAATCACTTTTAACTATTGATATTGTTGTTCTTCTTATTAATTTTTACTTATATTTTTTATTTAAATATAATTCATAATCTCCAACAATTTATTCCGATCCAAATAAACCAATATTTTTAATTCTCTGTTACTTTTAAAAATTTACAAAATATATTTCTACTCTTAAATTTAAGCTGCTGCATTATCAACTTATTCTTTAATCTATACTAACACTTCTCCCTTTATTACAAGATATAATGCTTCTGCATTCTATTTCTCTCTATATAATAAACATCCTCCTTATAGATTGAGTTCTTCATAATTGTGTAAAATCTATTAAAATTGTTGTTCATTCAATAAACTAAATGGTTACATTCTAGCTATCACTACTTACCTCAAATACAAATTATCAGCCTATAATTCACTCAATAAATTATTAATTATGCATCAAAAGTTATTATTGCAAAAGTACAAGGCTCTTTAGCAATTACTGTAACTGTGCCAGGAATTCTTTACTCAATAGCTATTTCCCCAAAATAGTCATATTATTTTTTATAGGCTATCAATTCTTCAAATGTCTTTGTAGCCCCTAAATTATTAGAAATAATTACTTCTTCTTTTGTTATTCTCTTTTAGAACTATTTCATTTTAATCTTCTGTCTTTATAAGCACAGCTACTTCCCCTTTTAATATGATATATACATACTTGAATTTAATATTGAATTGAAAAATCTCATAAAAATTATTACATTTAACATCTTTCTCCCTGTTTCTCTTTAATTAAATACTACATTAAATGTAGTAGATTATTCTTGTGATATAGTAGCCATTAATTTGATTAAGATTTAAGTTGTAAGCTTATTACTTAATTAAGAAAAATAATGAACATTTTTTTCAAGAGAGTGGTTCAATTTATAATGTAGCAATAAGTAGCTTTACTAATTGAATTAATATTGCATTTTTTTTATATAAATCTATATTAGGAACTCAATGATTCATAATGAAAATAATTTTTTAATGATTATTCTTGATATAATTTTATAATTTGGAATAACATTAAAATATAATATATTATAATTTATAGAATACTTTAAAATAACAGTTTATTTTAATAATTAATAATTGAATTGAAACAAATAATTATCAATTTATTATCATATCAAATTGTTTTATATTTTAACTATCAACTATTGAAATTATCTATAAGGACTTCGATGTTGCCATTAATCTAATTTATGATTATTATATTATTGTTCTTTCCACAATCAATAAAAAATTTAATACATTCGATCTTTTCTATCTAAAAATTGCAGTAGCTGTTGTGTAATCTGGATAACTACTTTTGTAAAATAGAAATCAAAAATGTTAAATCATTTTAATAACAAGTACACATAATTGAAATAGTTAGTTTGTAAATTGTAGGATCACCATTAATAGTTTATTCAAAGTTAGGCTACAAAGAGATTCCAAGTTCAGATATTACTATTTTATTTATAATGATTGATCAAAAGAATAATCTGATGATTAAGTAAACCTATTTCCTATGAATTCTGGCATATTATTAAAATCTATGATAGGATAACTACACTCATTTGGTACTCCATATAATAATTCAAAATTTCTGATACCCCAAGATTCCTCATCTGCAAATTGATCTAAAATACTCGTCATTAACAAATTGATAGAGGGCTTATTATGAAGAAATTCAAAATCTAAATTTTCTATAAACATATGGATTATTTGATCCCCAATTTACTTACTTTTCTCAAAATCCAAATTATGCTTAATAAACTTGAAACCATTTATTTTCTAAAATACCAAATTTCAAAATTCTAATTTGACTCTTATTTTGGTGTGATTAGGATTAAAATCTAATGCTATTTAAGCATCCTTAGCTGATAAGGAGAATCCTCTCAATATATTAGTATTATCACATGTTTAAAATGGGGATTTATTATTATAAACATTAGATATAGTCCATCCAATTTAAGCTTGAAAATCTTAAAGTTAAAAAATTGTTTTAATCCCAAACTCCATTTTACTAAATTATAATTGAAATGATACCATCTACACATTCAAAATTATGTAATATAAATCAGATTTACAAGCTTAACAATCATTCTTATTTGACCCAGAATGCGCAAGACATGTTTCATAACATTTAACTACAAATAATCTAAAAACTCTTAATCCCCAAAATCCATTTGATGAAACTAGGTTAAATTTCATCTTGATTTACATCTTATCAGATGTATGAGACTATGGTACACGATTGCTGCGTAACTTTTCACCTTCATTACTATTACCACACATTAATGACTTTAATTTGTTTAAAAACTGTTTATGCACTAATTTGTTAATCAATTATTAGCAAAAGTTCATGCGCTAATATTTGGGTATAATAGGAGGAGTCAATTATATTACAGGTAGCAAATAGTTCTTAGATTCCGCATTATAAAATAATATTAGAAGCACAGTTCTAGAAGTATGATATTTGGAATAATAATTAATTTTATTTAGAAAACTATTAATTATCAAGATTCCATCCATCAAAATTAAAATTATCAAACAAGGTTATTTCAATTAGATCATATTACCAACATTCATCAGGTTTCTCATTATTACACGTTAAACAACCTGATGAATGTGGCACAACTTCCACTTTAAAATTTCTAAACCCCCAGGATTCCTTCATAAATAAACATTAATACATTTTGTGGACCTTCATCTAAATTAATTTTAATAATAACAATAACTATTGGATCCTAATGAGAAAATTCAAAAACGAAATTTTTTTTTCTTTTCTCCACTCATTCTAATTGGACTCTCATATATAACATCTCCAGTACTCCAATACCAAGTTTCACTTTAAACATAATCATCTAGAATAAAATATATATCCATAATTTCCTTGTACCCATCATCTTAAAAAAAGTTTAATAGTACCTTCATTATCGATTATGTTGTTTGAATTGAATGAACTAAATTATATATTCCATAACTCATTAGCATCCACATATGTTATAAATAGAACAACTAATTTTAGAATCATAAGAAATATTAATAAAATGAATTAAGATATTTAATCTGATGATAAATAGAATTTTCCTTTAATTTTGATCAAAGCAAAATATATTGATTTAATATATTATGATTATATTTATTCATAGAATGATATGAAATATATATTTTTATATCAATATTAATTGTATAATTATGTAACCTTATATATACTAACTCACATATCTATATACAGTTTACTTTGCACTTAAGTTTTGCTAGAAGATATTGTTAGTATTATTTTTATAACTACCTGTATTATATATTCCATGGTTTACAGTTAAATTTTTATTGGAATTATACCTAGAGTCTTTGTAGGCGCTATGGCATTTATTGGATTTATGAAGGAAGTTTCTTATATAAAAAATTGTAAAATTCAATTAGTATATGGGAATTCTTTATTTATATGATACTCCAGCGTTAGTATTCTATCACGATTATCCAAAAACAAAGAAGATCATATTAATTTATTGTTTTGCAAAGTTATTTAATATAACTTATTTTAATATCCTTGGCGCTGTAATAATAGTTAACCATCAATAATAGGAACTTCAGATTTGATTCTATAAACAATATTATTATTATTCCCAATTAACTGCATTTTGAATAGTACTTTTTTCTTTCTATCTTTTGGGAATAAATTAAATTTTGTAGCTGAAATAACGTATTTTAGTTATAGAGAATTCTAACATGATTGGTATTAAATATAATTTAATAATAAAGTGGAATGCAACAACTTTTGAAGAATTCAATGCAAAATGGAATACATGTATATTTATAATTACAAAAACCGAAAGTATCTAGAGTATGGTCAAAAGTATTAATATCGCAGCTGAGATTTTTTATTGTATAAAATATATATTGTCTAATATTGATGAAACGATAACAAGTAGAGGAAGAAGAGAAGATTAGTTCAGGAACTTCTACTCCTAATTAAGCATTTGAGAAAACATGCTTTTGTAAATAGAGTTTCTCTTTTGGATGATATGTAAAAGGATTCAGAGTTAAATCATACAAAATTTGTTGGGTTTTATAACATGCTTTATGTAGTGGCCTTTTATTATTTTATCATAAATCCATCCTATCATGTCATATTATAAAACAGGACAATTGATTGAGACATCTTTATATAATCAAATGAGAAGAGATCTATTTACGTGTATAGTAACTTGGCCTTTGGTATATAATTATAATCATCTCTTTAAAAGTTTTATGGTTGAAGTCACATCGCATTGTTAATATAATACTTTGCTATGAGAATGAATTCTTTTATAGACTTGTACATTTAGAATTAATTTTTGACTTTGGTATAAGAGTCAAAAAAGCTTAATTGGCAACATTCTTATTTGATGCTTTATTACGTGAATACACATTAGCAGTAAGTTTAAAATAAATTTCTCCAATTATGATTATCTTTATCATTATTTAATTANAAGGAAGTTTCTTATATAAAAAATTGTAAAATTCAATTAGTATATGGGAATTCTTTATTTATATGATACTCCAGCGTTAGTATTCTATCACGATTATCCAAAAACAAAGAAGATCATATTAATTTATTGTTTTGCAAAGTTATTTAATATAACTTATTTTAATATCCTTGGCGCTGTAATAATAGTTAACCATCAATAATAGGAACTTCAGATTTGATTCTATAAACAATATTATTATTATTCCCAATTAACTGCATTTTGAATAGTACTTTTTTCTTTCTATCTTTTGGGAATAAATTAAATTTTGTAGCTGAAATAACGTATTTTAGTTATAGAGAATTCTAACATGATTGGTATTAAATATAATTTAATAATAAAGTGGAATGCAACAACTTTTGAAGAATTCAATGCAAAATGGAATACATGTATATTTATAATTACAAAAACCGAAAGTATCTAGAGTATGGTCAAAAGTATTAATATCGCAGCTGAGATTTTTTATTGTATAAAATATATATTGTCTAATATTGATGAAACGATAACAAGTAGAGGAAGAAGAGAAGATTAGTTCAGGAACTTCTACTCCTAATTAAGCATTTGAGAAAACATGCTTTTGTAAATAGAGTTTCTCTTTTGGATGATATGTAAAAGGATTCAGAGTTAAATCATACAAAATTTGTTGGGTTTTATAACATGCTTTATGTAGTGGCCTTTTATTATTTTATCATAAATCCATCCTATCATGTCATATTATAAAACAGGACAATTGATTGAGACATCTTTATATAATCAAATGAGAAGAGATCTATTTACGTGTATAGTAACTTGGCCTTTGGTATATAATTATAATCATCTCTTTAAAAGTTTTATGGTTGAAGTCACATCGCATTGTTAATATAATACTTTGCTATGAGAATGAATTCTTTTATAGACTTGTACATTTAGAATTAATTTTTGACTTTGGTATAAGAGTCAAAAAAGCTTAATTGGCAACATTCTTATTTGATGCTTTATTACGTGAATACACATTAGCAGTAAGTTTAAAATAAATTTCTCCAATTATGATTATCTTTATCATTATTTAATTACCGGTTAATGTATGGACAAAAAGAATTAAGGAACTAAATTTGGAAATCCTTTCTTTTGGTTTGGTAAGATTTGAAGAATTTCCAAAACTATTGTTATAATGAGTATATAATTAGTTAAATACAAAACAATTCATTTCTTTATTTCAATACCTTGAAAATAATATATTTCCTTAACAAATTTTTAATTGCAATTATGTTTAAGTCTTTAAAATTTAACAATGTTCTTCTAATGTTCAATTAATCCACTTGTTTATTATGTTATATAATTAAATGCTAATAATATCTTCCTGAACTACATTAGAATATTAATTAAAAATTCTTTAAGCTTCTATTTACATTAGTGATTAAGAATCAATTTTAAATTTATCTTATGGCATCACATAACTTCGTATCAAAAAATAATTTAATAAATTACCAAAACTTAATTTTATTTTTTTAACAATTACATCGTCATTCTTTATTATTTATATTTAAGATACTTATATAATTAAATAAACATAATAATTAGTATATCTATTTCATAATTAATTATAGGTCTATATTGTTCTCATTATTATTAGTAATCATTAAATAATTCAAATTATTCTATTGTAAAAAATCTACAGTCTATATTTATATAAGGTTTATGTAAAATTTACAATGATCCTCTATAAAGATGGAGTAAATTTTAGAAATTTATAATTACCTCTTCACAAAGACCTTAATATGAAATATCATATTTCAATTTAGATGAAATTAATAATTTAAGATAATCAAAATGATTATTCTATTTTTATAGTTATTTTTAATATTACTAAAATTTACCTACTTATTATCATTTAATTTTTATTTTATTTCTATTGTAAATTATCTACAATAATTATCTATTTTTTTTTGATTAATCGAAATTGGAATAAGTATATTTAGTTGGTATAGGTATTAGCATTTATTCTATTAAGTAATCTAAATTCTTATAATAACAATTATTGTTGAATTATTTTTAAAATAATATCATCATATTATCTAATTAAAACTCTTAAATAAATGATTACATATTTAAATTAGAATATTTAGTACAATAATTATTCAACAAAATCTTCGCATCTAAATAAATTATAATCAGAAACTTGTTTTTCTTATAATTCTTTTATTTAATAATGTTATTATTAGTTTTATTTATAAATTTTATTTTCTTAATATCAATTTGATGACTAAAAATGGTCATTTTTATCATTTATTTTACAATATAGTTTTAGTTTAAACCCTCTATGCATTTAGAAGTTTGTATTAGATTTTCTTTCATAGTTTTAATAATAATTTTATAAGGAGTTTTAGGTTTAGGAAATTAAGAAATTCGATTGATTATCATTCCTGAATATTCAGAGGTATCCTCAATTAAAGTCTTTTGTATTTCTAGTTTTTAAAATTCTTTTAGAATTTTTAAATTGGTTGATGATTATATATTCATTACTCTCAAATTGACTTAGAATACTGATAAGCCTTCATTCTAATATTAAGGAAATTTTATCACTAATAATAGAATTTCAACAATTTAAGAATAGGAATGTCTGATTGCTAATGACAATAATGTTAAAATCAAATCTACCATTTATTAAGAATATTTATTTAATTGTAAATCACAGCAATTTAGTTACCATTTTATTTTTTTTTAATTACAATCTTGATAATTCATCTATTTTTGAAATAATTTTATTGCTAATTTTAGATCCTGTTTAAAATATTTAAAGATATGATGAAATAAAAATGGACGAGTAGATATTGCATCTCTCAAAATATTTTTCATAATGTTGATAATTAAGTACAAATTTTAATTAATTTATGAGTTAAATACTTCAGAATGAAATAATGTAATTTGGTTTGAATCAATCATAAATCTTGATAATATTATATTATAGTCTAAATGATGATGTATTCAACTATTATTTAATATTTTCAATCTAATTGTGATTTCTACTATCATAAAAAAATAACTTTCTAATGATAATTAAGGATTAATAAATCATCTTTGTATAATATAAAAAAGATTTAGAAAAGGAGGAGGAATAAAATTTCCAAACTCAAATGAGTATCTCTAAAACAACAATTTCTAAACAAATTAGAAGAAAGGTTATATAAGAAGAAAATGAGTACATTCAATAGACTTATTTAAAAGTGATGAATAAATTCTTACAAACATTTCACAACCTATTATTTGCTCAACTCCACACTTAGAATAACAGTCTTCCCTTATATTCATTTAAACTTTAGTGTTGATTTAATGAATTCTTTGAATTACCTCTATTAAATAAGTAGGTACATTTAGGTGGAAATAAAAATGATTTGTAAAATACTCCTATTTTAAATAATATCCAATAATAACTAAATTTCTAATAGGCAAAAGGCAATGCTAAACTGGCTTCAAAATAAGTTTCTCAGTACTAATTAGGAATCAGAACGCTAAAGTAATCTAAAACCGTAAGTTTCTATGAGACAAACCCAAAGAAAGATAATCATGAATTAGTTCCTCATTTAAACCTTGGATCTGTATGCCAAAAAACGGATAATAATTAACTTACTTACAAGTCAAATCTTTTTAGCAAAGTAATTCCACTTTAATTGGCTTAATCCACAAAAAATCTAATAAAACAAAAATGAACAAATGAATAGGAAGTTACAGAAATATCAAAATCTTTAGGGAGAATTTGAAAATAATGTAGAGGAATGAAATAATGTTTTAAAACAATGTTGGAAGGAATTTAAAAGCAATTAATGATATTAAAGGATATCAGTTAGCAGGTGGTAGAAATATAATAACATTAAATAATGATGAGTCCTATTTATTAGTAGTCACTTTATTATTATTTATTTTATCAACTAAGCATTTGCAGCAAAAGAATTAAATTTGTGCCTTATCCTGCAAATCTAAATTAACTGCAATCAGTTCTTGATTATGAATCTTGTATATAGTTTCTGATGCTTCCTATACTTATTTTTGATTTAAGATATTCAATTTTATGATTTAATTTAATTAATATAATTATAGATCATTGAATCACTTTTACTTATCATAATTCATCCTAATTCTAACTCTCATTGATAATTATTTATGAAGGATAGCTCAATATATTTCAGCTCATAATAAGATTTATGATTTATTTAAACAGAATCACTTAGATTGCTTGCCTAAGGAATAACTGTTATGTAATTTTTAATGATTAATTTTTAAAGAAAACATTAAATTGTTTACCATTCGCTAAAGCTGATTTATTAGATTCTATTAAAAAAATGAAATTTTAAAATAATATGAAACCTAAAATAAAGACTTAGTCCTTGAAATTGTCTGCTATGCTAGATATTCAAGTTAAGCTAATGGTGTTTATTTCTTTTAATGGTTCAAATTTGATATGCTAACAATTAACCTCAGATCTAGTCGATATATCAAAACCATAAGCTGTTAAAAATTATTCTCATTCAAATTAAATGAGAAGTTCTTCAATGAATAGAAATACTTGTCACAAGATAGAATGGCCAACAAAATAATTGTGGTAGAGGCTCTAAAGAAAACAAAAAAAAACTTTAAAATATTTCTTTAAATAAAATTTAAGATGCAAACTAAAACTAGTTATAATTATTTTTACTTAAATAAAATCCTGATTCCTAGAAAGGGTAGACAATTAGAAATGATTAATATGATGAAATAAACATTTGCTCTTATAATCAGAATTAAAGGCTTGAATTGAAAATCTAAATACATCTTGTTAATTTTCACTAATTAATGACAAATTCTACTGATGTCTAATGTAATTACTTTTATACAAATGGTCCATCAAGTTAAAGTGTTTGTTTAAGAATAACAAAAGATAGTTACAGATGTGAATATGATTAAACTAATAAAGCATTGTTATACAAAAAGTCCATCAATTGGTTGTAATATTACTAGTTTTAATTCAATTATATGTTATAAGAACACAGAAGGATATTGTAGATGGAATCCATTGACTTATGATTGTTATGAAAATCAAACTGAAATATCTTAATTAGGATGTGATATTGTCTCGATCGCAATTTAAATGTGCTTGTTACTAAAAAGAACCTTGTATTTTGAGATGATACAATAAAATTTGCTAAATTCTATTTTGTTAATTATTTCAAAGCAAAAATATTTATACAAATATTAAATGCTTAAAAATTACTTATAAAGATAAATAATTGTTTCATAAAAAAAATTCATATAATAAATTAAAATGAATCAATGAAAAATTAAACATTAATATATTTTAAAGATTGGTTGAATAATCTTTAGGATGAATACTTTAACACTTGAAACATATAATAAATTAAATTAATTGAAGGAACTTTATCTAAGGCAAAATAAAATAAAAATATAAAAAGAGTTAAAAAAGCTAGAGTATTTAAAAGATTATATAATCTACTAGTTTTAAAGTAATTGAAAGTTAAAATAATTAGTATAGAATGAAATATAATTTATAAGAATTGATGGAAATGTTGGTATAGAGTCGAGATATTAGAATGTATAAATATTTTAAAATAATCATCAAATCAGAATTGCTTTATTAAAAACTACATCAGCAAATTATGGAATTACTTTAACACCATTATCTACAATAGTATTTGGTGAAATGCATTGGACTCCTGAAATTATGAGGAAAGCAGAAGATGGAGCACATGGAATTGATTAACCATAAAGTGTTGATTATAATAAAATAGAAAATAAAATTAATATAGTATCAAATTTTTATTGATGGATAACAATAGAATTTTCAAGCTGAAAAATCTTTAATAAAGGAGAATCTAAAACATCCTAATTTGAATCTGTTTTATAATAAGTCAATATACAATCTTCTATCTAGACTTTAACAGAAGATGATATGGAAGATATTTATCAATTGTAGAATCTAAACACAAAGAAAATAAGGTTATCAGAATAATCAAGTATAAAATTGGAAAAAATAAAAATAGATAAGTTGATCTTTCGAATTAAGTGAAAAATTCATGTTATTCCTTTAAATAATAATAAATAGATAACTATTTAATAAAAAGATGATTAAAGACAACAAAGAATTTTATAAAATTTAAAAAGTTATTGAACAACATTAATAATTATCTCATGGAAAAGAACCTTTAAAATTGAGTTATGATTTATGAATTTATTTTATAAAATCAATAGTAAGCTTAATCATCTTTAAATTAATAATATAAGAAAATTTATAGTTGGAATTATCATTCCTAATATCATTAAACTACAATATGCTCACCTATATCCTGCTTGTTAGCTTTCATAGAAAATTTTCCTCTCATTCATTAATGGAAAATAGAATTCAAGAGAGCTTCCAGAGAATCCTCTAACCAATGACAAACTGCAAATTATGGAATAAATATAGCAATAAACCTTAAAAGAATTACTTACACCACACTTATTACTATTCTTTTAAAATTTTGATTAATCTTAACTTTTATTTATCTAAAAATTAATATTTAATTATTACACAAGATTTAATTCTTTCACTTTCTTCCAAAATTTTAAAAATGCAGGCAATAATTACATTGAAAATGAGAGTACTAATCGAATTGCATAACAACTAACAATAAATTATTTTTTGTGAATACAGCTACATTTATTTAAGTGTCATGGGAAAAGCTATTAATACGTAATATAATTAATGCTAAAAGGTTAATTTTGCATTTATTTCAAAGGCGATTTCAAAAAATTCCGCCTACAATTAATTTGCTTAATGATCTATAAATTTTTGAATACTCTATAGTAGTTTATTTGGCTTTCTATATTATAAGCCAAATTAATGAAGTAAACTTACTAATAATTTATTAGTAAACTTAGAAGCAAAAATGCTGTTGATAGAATATATCCTCCTAATTCAAAACTATAAGGTAATGCTAGTATTTCTGAATCAAAAAAGGTTTTAAAAAGAGTTAAAACTTTTGTAAGATGATTATTTTTTTAGTATTACCTTTTATTTTGCATTTGATCCATAGTTATTGGTTTACTTTATAAATTGATTTCTAATTATAGAATAGGCCTTAAAAAGTTACAATAATATATCAATTACTTCCATTGTTGATTTTGAATCTAAATGCCTGTTGGCTATAAGGTGAATTAACCAAAGATCTCGCTATTGATACTCTCTATTATTAATCATATCATTCTGATGATTTATATATAATTATTTTACTAATTTTGTCAATATTCTTATTTTGTAATTCTACATTTTCATAAGCTGTCATAGGTAGCTATTAAATTAAATTTTTTAGAGCACAATCTTAGTTGACTCAAATAAGAATCTTTTGATAATTTATTGACTTCTTGACCCAATAATCTTATCATATTAATTATTAATAAAATTATTGTTCCACTAGTAGGAGTGTCTATTGTTCCTATTTAATTTAAGAATTTTATTTTCCATCCAGTTGGACCTCTAATTATTACAAAATCTACACTTTTTATTTTTTATTGGATAAAATTCATCCTTTTATTTTAAATTATTTCTTATCTCTTCCAATTAAAGATTAGGATACCTTTCTATTCATCTTCACATTCTATCACATTTTCATCTAAAGGAATTCTTTTGGAGACAAATTATAAGTATCTTTTATTATCCCATTATTGTTTTATTTTGTGGAGATGCAATTAATATATTCATTTTATCAATATTCTATTTTAAGTATTTATTTTAATTAATAATTTTCTATTTATTTCAATTTATCTTTGTTACTTTATGACAAGATGAAACAATATTTTGATTTAGTTATTGAATAATTTTTTTATTGTTTTAAACAAATTGAAACCAATGGATTTGATAAAAATCAATTCTTATCTTCAAATTGTATTAAAAATTAACTAAAGTCCAATTTTTAAAGCTTAATTTAATTAAGTTATTTGCACCAATTGTAGATAACTTACATTGATCTTTGCATCTTTAGTTCCTTTTTAGACATTCAGATACATAGTTTTTGTTTCTAACGTTTATATCCTTAATAAATTGTTGGACTTACTTATTGAAACGTTCCATTTGAATATATTAATTGCTTGTTATAATATCCAGTCTATTATTTTTATTGTTTAGGGATTAATTAAATGCTATAATAAAAATCAAGGATTTCTATACGAAACTTAGATTCAATAAAACATTAATAATTTTTTATTTTAAATATAATCTTTAAAACCATAAGAATAAGGAGCAAATCAAAATTTAAATAGATTAAAATTTATGTAAGGTAAGTTATGAGAAGAGTTGCTCCCTTTGAGCAAGGACAATCTTTAAAATTTGAAGGGAAAAAACTAATAGTTGAAAGATAAAGTTATACAGAAGATGTAATGGCTAATAGAGAATGATTTAATATATTATATTATAGAGAAGCAGAATTATTGTGAGTAATGAATAATTAAATAATTTATTTATGTATAATGTGGAGTATGAAACTTCATAAGAGATAACAATATATTCAATATTTGAATAAATATAATTAAGAGAAGAACTTTTAAGAGGGAGATATAAACGTAATCTTATGAATCTATTCATTTGATTTTATTAACTTTCAGCAGTTTAATTAAGGGCAAGTGATTTCCTTAATGTTTCAAGTAATAATATGGCTAAAATGGTATAGTTTTATGCTTGCATTAGAGGACATTCAATATAAGATGATATTAGCAACTTATAATATGGAAAGTGTTTGATATGATGATTTAAAGAAAAGAGTTGAATAATCTTCTTAAAATTTTAGTCAAAAGAGATAAATTGATTAAACAATTTATTATTTAAATTGATAAAGAGGAATGGAAGTTTGATACTATATATGATTTTTATAATACTCTCATAACAATTACCTAAGCTGCTATTTTTTGATCCACTTTGTAAAAATGCGAATGGTTGGCAAATAAAATGAGAGAAAATGAATTCACTGCAGTCTAAATGAATGGGAAAATTAATTAAAAGGAAAGAGATAAAATTATAGCTGAGTTTAAAAAAGGAAATAAGAGGGTCTTGATTACAACTGAGGTTTGGATAGAAGGTATTTGATTTAACATTATCTTTAGACTTGATGTTCAATAAGTTACTTTGGTTATCAATTCCTCCAGAGAATTGTACATTCAAAGAATAGGAAGATCTGGTAGATTTGAAAGAAAAGTTGTTGAAATTAATTTTGTTAAGTAAAAGATGCCAGAATCCTAAGAGATATTGAATAATATTATTCAACCTATATTGATGAGGTGTCAATAAATATTACAGATTTGTTAAGACTTTTATTTTAAATATAGATTGAGATAAACATTCTAGAATTTAAAAATTTATTATTTTTAAATTTTAAATCTTACAAATATGTACATTAATAAATTTTCAAACTTTTATTTTAAGTTGATAATTTTATATAATCTAGGATATTTGATAAATAAATAATTTCATTTATAAATCATTTTTTTGTTAATATTAATGAGATTTAAGATTTAAAATTGCATATCCAAACTATAACTAAATACAACTGTAGCAAAGAGTATATTATCAATAAAAGATTCATAGATGGAGCAATAATCATTTTAGGATTCAGTATTAAAAATCCTCCATTTGATGTAATTTTATTTTGATCTATTAGAAAAAAAATAACTTATTCCGAAAGAATTTTCTTTAAAATTTAAGCATATGATGCTTGTTGGGGTTGAATGTTAAGATCAAGGTGAGATGATATTGGATTAGATATTAAGAGTTCATATTGGGTAAAATAAAAAGCTGAATAAAGATTATTAATATAAATTGCTTTGTGCTTTTTCTGATGATAATGATTATGAACATATAAAATTGTTCACAAATGATTTAAAATCATTTTGAATCCTTACTCAATATAGATGATAGAGATAGAATCCCCCTCACAAATTAAATTCCCTACAAAATCTGTTTTGACTAGATTAGGTTTTGAATGCGTTATTATTATTGTATTAATAAAAACCGTTAGAAGGATTTGAAATTATGATAGATTGTATTGTGAAATACTAAAAATAACAACCAAAATCATTGGCTATATTTTTATTAACAATTAAATGGAAAAATTAAATTAGGATTATTTAACATTTCTAGATGATTTAATAGATTTACCATATTGTTAAGGGATTGTAGGTGGAAAAGAAGATAAAACATATATTATATAAAGATAACCTTTTTTTTAAAGATGTGAAATACATAAATGTAGAATCAATGAGTCCTTTCAAAGCATTAGGATTTTATTGCTGAAATTATATAGAATTATATAGATCCTTTAACACTTTAGAAGTTATAAAAAGAATTATAATAAAGATAAAACATTCGGCTACATTATAGAATTACACCAACCACTATAGTAAAAAATTTGAGATTGCATTTCTCTTTTATTTTTATGAAGAAAAATGTGTTGGGCTTTCTATTAGATTATTTGCAAAATTTTGAGCTTTATTAAAAAGCAACATAGTCTTAATAAAATTGGTTTTATTCAAAATGTATTCAACATTAAAATAAATACCACCAGCCTATTTAACTTTAATTATTTTATATTATACATAGAAAGCTATTGATATTTTAAACAAGATATAAACCTCCTCTATACTCTATATTTAATTGCTATATTTTTAAATATTTTGCATTTTTTACCTACTCCTCTTATCTTATTGTTATAAAAATTAGAATTAACGATTTTTATCTTTGTATTGATTTATTCTTTTAACTAAAATTTATAAACATCATTTTTAATATTTATTTTCCATAAACTTGGACTATTAATAATTTAAAAAGTTTTGTGTATAGAAATACATTTGAGTAGATTCTTCCTTTAATTATCCTTTATGGTAAAGTAAATATTTTTGATCATTTTCGTCTTATTTAAAGGTTCTTGCCATTCATCAAATAAAAATATTTTTAGCTTTATCAATACAGTCATCTATTCATTAAAAGAATAGATGTGTTAAATCTATGATTTCGTGAAATTAATTCAAAATTGTTATAAATATTTAAATTCTTTTAATATCTATTGATTATTATTTAAATAAACAATTATTGTTAATTCATACAAAAAACCCACTTTAAGCTATTATTTGATTCAATGATCAATAAAAAATCATGGCATAAAATTTCGACCATATACTATTCATTTGTTATATAATCATTGAAAATTCTTTTTTAACAGTTAATGAAATTCAATTATTGAAAAGACCAAAACGTTTTTATAGGAATATCTTAGAAAAGTTTTATTTAAATCATTAAAAAGATAATAAATTTTAATTATGGATATTCATTTCTATTTCATCAATAATAAATCATCAAAAATGATAAGATTAGTGTTTTGATAATATTCAATAAAAAAATTA
Organism: Paramecium sonneborni; assembly: GCA_905182985.1. Classification (NCBI taxonomy): domain Eukaryota; phylum Ciliophora; class Oligohymenophorea; order Peniculida; family Parameciidae; genus Paramecium; species Paramecium sonneborni. The sequence continues at coordinate 22,839 of CAJJDN010000269.1, read as the reverse complement.
AATGAGAAAAACATGAAAAAATGATTAAAACTTTGAGTATCGAAGAAGGACTCTATTTAAGATCTCTTAATATTCTGAAATTTAACAATTATATTAATACTCAAATTATTTAGGAAAGGTACTTTATCTATAAAGCAAAGAATGAAAAACTTTAAAATATGTTTTAGAAGTGTATAGCCACATTTTTTCTTTGAGATTGAGTCTTTGATAGTTCAAGAAAAAAGGAATGTTAGGTAACTCTTGTGGGCTGCTTAAAAATTCAGTTAATAAAGTTTTTCTTTAAATTATTTAGTATATTTTTCAAGTATATATATTAGATTTTCTAACTTACCTCACCTTTCTATTGGCTGTAAGCTGTATTTAAAAGCATCATTATACTTTCCTTGAGTTTCACAAAACAGCTCTTTAAAAAAATGAAATCTGTTAATCTGTAATTTATCACATTGGCAGTAGCTCTTTCTCTTATTTTATCAGCTTTTCACATAATAATGTAATCAAACATCTCTCTATAAAATGTGGATTTCGCTAATTTATTTAAAATACTTTATATCCAATTTATTCCTCTGCTAGAATGTACATTATGGATATTTTTGAGCATGTCAAATGATATTTTGGTTGTCGATTCAGAACTAATAAAATTTTGTTTAGATGCATAACTGATTTAGGAAGATTAAATGAAACAAGAGTTAATTTATCAATCTCAAAGAAAAAAGATTCTCTTCATCAACTCTAAGTAGATTCTAATTAATATTTATAGAAATATTCAATCAATATATCGTATTATAGGGTTAATCAAATATTTTAGTATATAAAAGAATATCATTATTGATATACACTCATATAATAGGATAATCGGGTTTGTGGTAAAAGGAAAATATTTAAAAATCAATACATAATAGGCCTAATTAATTATATCTTCTATCTGTATACAAAGAATCAAAGAATATTTGCAGCGAGCAAAAATAGATTTGGTATAATCAAAGCAAAAATTATACAAAAATAGATTTGGGGAGTAATAAAAAGTTTAGATTTTGGTATATCATAATAATTAATATCTCATTTTCATACATTCATACAATTCCCATTATATTACCAATTATAAGTAACTGAATAAACCCTTAATCTAACTTTGAAAAAAGATAGAGAGATTTATTAAAATACCAATCCCCGTGGATAAATAAGGTAAAAATAAACTGGAACAAATAGGAAAATAGATAAATAAATATTTTATCAATAATTGAGATAATATTTTAAGAGAGCTGAATAAAATTAATATATTTCAATGAAACCATAATATCAGCTCATTATAGTAAAGCGATTATATTAATTATTTCTTAAATGAATAAGACTTCTAATAAGTGCTTACTGTAAGATAATTATAATATTTTAAATTTATGTAGATTGCTCAAATGTCTGTACAAGTGTACAAGGATCATTAAATAAATTATTGTATTATTTTATTTGGATATCAGCCTATTAATAAATGAAAATGATAATATATCCAAAATACTATTGTATTTTGAAGATAAAATGAAGACAAATGACAAAAGTATTCTCAATTTAATCAATGGTTGATGGAGTTTTAATTATATTCACACAATATTATTAATAAACTGTATACTTATGATAAATTTATGTATCATAAAATAAATATAAATTATTTCGAAATATATCATCATTATATAAAAGCTAATATAAGCATAAATAGAACAATAATAATATTAAATGTTAATATATATGCTATAAAACTTATAACAATTAAACTAAAACGAAGATTTCAAAAACCACACAAACATTAATATTTAGCTATTTTTGATTTCTAATTTAATTTCAGGTATCTTGTCTATATCAAATAATATTTATTACCTTTACTAGCAATTTTTGAAAATTTTAATATAGCGAACAACCATTTAATGCTACAATATATATATTTTAAAAATTTTTTTATCAATCGCCATGTTTCTATTACAATAATTGACATAGAGAAATTTAATCAAAAATCCATTTAAAAATTTAAAGCAATGTTATGCTTAGTTGGATCTAATAAAAATAATTTATAATAAAGTAAATGATTACTATTCATGACCACTTTAGGATTGAAAACAATTATTTCTATGTATGTGTTTAATAGCATGACTTCTAGGATATTAATTTGATAAATTGAATGTTTTAAAAAATTCTATTTAAGTCAAATGTACTAACATCAATAAATAAGAAAAACAAAATATAAGGTAATTAAAACGATATGTTAGCCATAGAAAATGCAACAAAGCAATATAAATTAGATTAAATTATGAGAAAGCCTTCTTTCATTAGGGTTTCTTTACAATTTTAAAAACTGAGATTTCTTTAAGAAAGAATAATTGAGTAAATGTAGTAAAAATATAAGAAGATAGAATGTTAATTGGCTTAATAAAGCATACCTATAGGATCAAATTATTCTGAAAAGGCCAGAAAACATGTCAGATATCTAATATTATTAGTTCAATCAAAGCATTGAAAAGATATTGTTAGATTGTTGGATCAATGAAAAAGATTAAAATGTCAGATTTATCAAAAATACAGAGATAATAGATTTCGAAAAAAATTTGTTCTCAGGAGATTTAAAAACAATAAATTAAAATTGAAAGAATCAAATAAATTAATAGAAATTACTGAATTAGAAAACAAATTAATGCAAGAGAAAAGTATCTTCATAAGAGAATAGAAAAGGAAGAAATTGAAAAGAAGTGCGATGAATTGGAGAATTTTATAATAAATGTATAAGATATGAGCTAAAGATGGATTTAGCATTTCCATTCTTTTAGAAATTAGAAAAGAATATCTCTAATCAAATAACAAGTTGAAAACTTGAAAAAAGTTGTCAATGATATTGCTAGAGATATAATATTATTAAGAGGGAAGTCCTTTAAAGATTTATTAGATATTAGAAGAATACAGTGCTATAAAATAAAAAATTAAATGATCTTTAAAACATTTATATTCCTATGTATTGCTTTGAAATTAACCTTAAAACTGGAATAAAATATAAAGGAAAACACAAATTTTTATTGAAGAATAAAATAACTTTGAGGCAGTAGTCAATGAATTCTTATGGAAAGGATAAAGAAAGAAAGAATGCATTGCTTATTCATGGAATTGCAGGATCTGGAAAAACTATATTAGCTTAGAAAAATTGAAGAATTTTTGTTGGCTTGCATGATTGGAATTAGAAAAAAACTTTAACACCTATATTTTACTCTACCATCACTTGAAGAACCAAGATTTAATTTAATATATCTGATTCTTTAATCTGATATTTATTAGATTAATCTACAAAACCAGATCTGAGGTATTTATCCCAAGTTTATATTAATAATGGTTCTAAGGTAAAAAAGATGATATGTTAAAAGAAGTTGAATTACGATCTTTTTTTCACAGAGCCTGAGTAAAAACAATATA
>CAJJDN010000269.1:0-19042 GCA_905182985.1 Paramecium sonneborni | reverse complement strand
TAAATTAATAGAAATTACTGAATTAGAAAACAAATTAATGCAAGAGAAAAGTATCTTCATAAGAGAATAGAAAAGGAAGAAATTGAAAAGAAGTGCGATGAATTGGAGAATTTTATAATAAATGTATAAGATATGAGCTAAAGATGGATTTAGCATTTCCATTCTTTTAGAAATTAGAAAAGAATATCTCTAATCAAATAACAAGTTGAAAACTTGAAAAAAGTTGTCAATGATATTGCTAGAGATATAATATTATTAAGAGGGAAGTCCTTTAAAGATTTATTAGATATTAGAAGAATACAGTGCTATAAAATAAAAAATTAAATGATCTTTAAAACATTTATATTCCTATGTATTGCTTTGAAATTAACCTTAAAACTGGAATAAAATATAAAGGAAAACACAAATTTTTATTGAAGAATAAAATAACTTTGAGGCAGTAGTCAATGAATTCTTATGGAAAGGATAAAGAAAGAAAGAATGCATTGCTTATTCATGGAATTGCAGGATCTGGAAAAACTATATTAGCTTAGAAAAATTGAAGAATTTTTGTTGGCTTGCATGATTGGAATTAGAAAAAAACTTTAACACCTATATTTTACTCTACCATCACTTGAAGAACCAAGATTTAATTTAATATATCTGATTCTTTAATCTGATATTTATTAGATTAATCTACAAAACCAGATCTGAGGTATTTATCCCAAGTTTATATTAATAATGGTTCTAAGGTAAAAAAGATGATATGTTAAAAGAAGTTGAATTACGATCTTTTTTTCACAGAGCCTGAGTAAAAACAATATTTTAATATATTTAAGATACACATCAATTAGAGTAAAATGTGACGAATTGTAATTTATTTGAATAGTAATTGTAGAGTGTCGGTTTATAATAGTTAAAAGAGGGTGATCGGTATTTGCTTGATGAAGTTCATGTTAATGAGATTATTCTTATAATTTAAGTTTATGTGTAAGAATTTTGTTAGTAACAATTTGATAAATTCCAAAACAATCTGAGAAAGGAAATTGCAGAATTTTGGAATTCAAAGAAATCGAAAGTTTAATTAAATTTCTGGATTTATGACCTCTGTTGATATCTCCATTTATGCTTTAGATTGTTGTATAGATATTATCTAACACTAGAGCATGAATAGGATAAGGGAGCCTTTTATTTAGAAGTTTATTCAGCTTAAAAATTGATTTCCAATTATAAAAATTAAACATAAATCTAATAACATAGGTATATAAATTTAAATTAATTATTCACAGATGCAAATAGATGATGGGAAAAATTAGTGGAGCAAGAATATTTTAAAGATTTTTCAATTTTAAATTAAATAAAATATCCATAAGGATTTGAAAAGGAGGATTAAGAAGTTGTTTGCATGTCAATCAAATAGTTCATTTCTATGTTGATTTTGTTCAATTTTACTAAAATAATTAAATTAAAAAGCTCAGCTAACATGGAAAAATTTAAGATGAAGAAAACTTCAGGTATGATTTCAATCTATTTTAACAAGAATTGCCATTAGAAATGACATATAGGGAACTTCCCTTAGTTAATTATTAGAAAAATAGAAAACTTAGATTATATCAAGATAATTCTTCTATTGATAATAATCATTCTTGGATGGATAATTATTTTGATGATAGTAATGAAAAAAATAATAAAAAAACTTCAAAGAAAAGGCTCTTTATTAAATTAGAAAGGTAACATATTTTCATTTATGCACAAATCTATTCAGGAATATTTTGTATCTTTATACTTGATAGATTTTAATGAATTTCTCCAAAAATTGACTTTGATCATGTTTCTAAACTTTTTCATAAATTAATTAATGGGAAAAGGAAAATTTAATAGTTTAAATGAATTAGCTAAACAATTAAAATTAAATCTCAAGTAGGAAGCATCTAACAACTCGAATATAGTAGAATTTATCAAAATTATTGGAAAAAGTAAATTTAGCAACCTGGACTTCTCACTTTAATCCTATTATGGAATATTGAAATTTATAATTGATGAAATTAGAATGAAGCAATAATCAGAAGCTAAATTATTATTAATTATTAGATTGTGAACATAAGTTAATGTGCAGTGTTAATTGGAAAACCAAAATTTGTTGATGGTTATGAAGATACGGTATACTCGATAGTTTTTTCTTCTGATGGAAAAATTCTTTTATCTTCAGGTTACCATGATAAAACTATAAGATTATGGGATGTAAATTAAGAGGCTTACTTACTAAGATTAGATTCTAAACATGGTGCAGTTTGGTAATTAGCAGTTTCTCCAGATGGATACCTATGGACTTCTGCACAGAAATAAGATGGAGTAATTATGCTTTGGAAAATATACTGTAGCATTTTCACCTAACGGTAATATATTAGCATCTGGAGGAGATGATAAATTAATCTTTTTATATGATGTGGTATCTTTGGAGGATATTGGTTCCCTTAATGGGCACGAAGGTTAGATCAGAGATCTTGTATTTTCATCAACTATGAATCTATTGGCTTCAGAAGGCTAAGATGAAATAACCCGAATATAGGATATTTAAGAAAAAAAAAATGATTAAAAAATTATAAGGTCATACAGATTGCATTTATTCACTTTCATTTCATCCAAATAAAAATATCTTGGCATCTGGAAGTTAAGATGAGACAACTAGATTATGGGATATAAGACAGGATAAAATAATTATGAAATTGACTAAGGTATTGGAAAAATATATTCAATTTAATATACCCCTGATGGTAATACTTTAGCATCAGATTGTAGTGAGCACACTATTAGGTTAGGGGAAGTTTCAACTTTAAAAGAAACATTGAAATTTGTTTATTCTTCTAACAAATCTCTTAGTTAATTTATATTCACGTAAAAGTTTATTAATCTTAATTTATCTTGAAAAAAATCTAGTTATTTTATAAAACAGTATAAGATAGTATCAATCCAAGGAGTTCAAGAATTAAAGAAAATTCTAGAATAATGGTTAGGATTAACTTTTTATTTTCAAAACTAATAAATTAATAAATAAATTCAATAAGCAATCTAGAATATAATTATAATAAACTATAGAATATTAGGACCATCATTCCTTTTATTTAATAGATTTAATATTGTAACCACTTCCTCTTTTATTATAGTCCTCTATTAAATTTTATAGTCAAATGCTTATAGATAGAAATAATTTTCAATCATAGTTTGATGAAAAAATAAATTTTGTAACAATCCAGGCCTCAATAAATCCAAATTAAAAAATAATAATTTAATAAAAATTATTTAATATTTGATATTTTATAATTTTTAATCAAAATAGGAATGATTGATGGGAATGGATGAGATGATTGCAGCAAGATTAATATCCTAATTTTAAAAATAATATTCAATTGATAATTTAATTAAAGTTCTTTATCATTTTCCGTAGAATCTGAAAATGAAAAATCTTTAAAAGGGTAATTCTAAAAATAAAAATGAAATATTTTTAATCAAAATTTAAACCAGATTAAATTACTTATTAAAGACTTAAAGTGAAATTAACAAGACAGTTTATAATTATTATTTTTATGAAATAATTTACTTATTATAATAAAATCAAATCAGAATCGAAACAAAGTAACCCAAATGAAATGCCATGAGTGAGGTGTAGGATCGAATCCACAACCTTATATACGTATATTGTGGGGTTTTTGTTTATTATAACAGTTTATGAGCTGTAAGCTGTAAGGGCACTAAAAACTGAACATTAATACTATTAAGGTCTGATTCTTGATATGCTAATTATAATTATATTAACTTATTTATCATTAATTATTATTATGTGTGACTTTCAATAATGATGGATAAGTATATATAAGTAGCAATATAGTTTCATTTGGCCATTAAAGTACTTCAGAAAGAGTCTCTGAAGTATGATCAGGAAATTGAATTATAAATAAGGTCAATTATAGTTTTATGAAGGAAGTAAGAAATCATACTCAAAGAATAGATTGCGGAGGATAAAGAGAACTTAATATGTATGTTAATTGTTTGAATAAATTGTGGAATAACAGAGGTAGATTCAATAATATTGTAGACTTATAAATGGGCAAGTAGAATATAATATAATTAGGCAATTGATAATACAATTGAATATTACATAGTTTTGGTATTATTCATAGAGATCTTAATTAGGATATATGTTTAATAGATCTCTCAATGTAATTCATAAAGGGATATATTTATTAGTAAATTTAATATCACTTATATAAATTCTTCATCATCTAATATATCTTATTAAAATAATTAAATTAAAAAAAAGACAAATAAATATTTATTTAAATATCTGTAAGAGCTTGTGTAAAATACTAACTAAGAAAATAAGAGAATCAATATTGAGTAGATTAAAAATCACGCATTTTTTTTAAATGATGATGAATAATACTAATATAGCAATGAATAATGAATTGAATAAATTGAATAGCCAATTGATAATGAAGAAAATCTAGATAATTAAAAACATCCTTGATTATTAGACATTGTGATTGATAGATTTTTCACAATAGATTTCTAATTTATATTAACAACTATATCAAAAAAATAATGATTCTAATAATTTAAGGTAGCTATTAAACTTTATAATTGTATACTAAATAGATTATATGAAGTAAATTTAATTTCTTTAATAAGAATATAAGTGTAATAGAAAAACACTAGAAAAAAATTCTTTCAAGATAAGTAATAAGAGTTAAAGGATAGTGTCATAGAGTTACATTTGATAAACCAAAGTTTAATAATTAGATTAGATTAAATTAAATAATTTATAATTATGATACAGAAATAAAAAGGGTGTTGATTTAAAAGAATATGGAGGAATAAAGGATAAGTTCTTTATATTTTTTTTTATTAATTTGAATTATCAAGGATTCTACCAACAGAAAAGAAACTTTAGAAACAGAATAATTTATTTTTTACAATAATATAAATCATTGATATGGAAATTAAGTAGTGAATAGCCATTAATCAATCTTACAAATATTATAACAAAATAAAGATTTATTTAAGCAAGAACATGTGGTGTTTATCATTAAGTTATATATTTTAAATATTTCAATATTAATTCTTAATTATTTTTAAGTGTAATAAATATTCAGAATTAACTGGAAAGTGGAATGATATTAGAGATTTATTGACTAAATATGGTATAAAATATTCATTATGTTTAGATGTAATTGATGTATTATTTTGGTTGAGGAAATTTAGATAAAATAAAATACTTACTATAATATTTAATGAATATATGCAAATTATTTAACATTATAATTTTTATAAGAGATATTCTCTAAGTATATGCTGAAAATTCAATTGTTACAAAATTTACCATTTCTAATTATTCTCGGTTAACAAAAATTAGAAACAGTGGCTTCAATAGAAAGCAATTACAGTATTTGCTACAACAATGACCTTTAAAATTATAGCTCTATTTTAAATTTTTAGATACTTGAAACCATCTCATATGTTATGCAAGCAAATTCCATCTTTATTTTTTAATTGTAAAGTAATATTCAGACATATTAAAAAAAATCAATGCTATCGTTTAAACTTGGCAAAATTTTTTTTTGTTGCAATATGAATGTCTATTTTTTTAAATAATATTTTTAATATATACAATTTTTATGAACAATGATATTTTAAGTATTTTATCATAGAAAATAAATATTGAAGGTTAGAAGTAAACATTTCGTATTATTTATTTTAATAAATTAATAATCCTCAAGTTTGAATAACATTTTCTACTTTTAAAGTAATAGAAAATGATTTTATTAACTTAATATTAAAAAAATTAAATATGATTTTTTGTTTTTTGAAAAAGATAATTGGATTTGAAGTATGAATCATATAATAAGCTAGTGTTTTTCCAATTTAAATTTTAAAGAGAATTACGTAGATATTAATAGAGAATTTTTAAAGTACAAATGTATTCCTAAATTGAGGTATGATAAAGATGAATATTTAATTAAATAAATCTTAATTCCATCTCTTCGAGGAGGAGGATGCTGCGGAGGCAAATCTGGAGGATCTAAATCAGTAATTGAAATGTAAAGCACGCTTGGTATGGATTACAGAAAAACAATGTAATCAAATTGCCAATTGATTATTGATAAATGTGATTAAGTTTATGATAATTTTTCTAGAAATGAAATAATGATGTCATTGTAATGGTTTATTGATAATCGATATAAGATTTGTGAAATTTGTAAAAATGACTATTGGATTTTAATGCTTTATGATTTAGCATTAAAATAATTAAGACAGCTTGTTGAAGTTATTTCAATTTATTTAAGAGAATCAGGATGTCTTTGTTATTATGTTTTGGAAGTTTGTAATGATTTGTTATTGATAATTTATACTTATTAGCTTAATGATGAAAAGCGCTTTCTTTTGACTGAAGTGCAAATTGAATTATTATCAAAAATTGAAATTTTCTATAAAGATCTTGAAGCTCATTAAATATTTTGGAAAAGTGGGCTAGAGTTTTAGGTAACTTTAATGAAAACAGTTTTAATAAATAGTAGGACAAACTCTAAGAAATAATAGGATAAATTAATATAAATTGCATCCGCTGCATTTTCTTCTTTATTATCACTTTCAATAAAATAAGATTTTATAAATAATTTATGTGATTTTGCAAAATATTTGCTAGAGGAAAAATACAATTAATTTTAGTTTCCAATTAAAACATATCAAATATATTACTTTTTCTTTCTATTAAAATGGAGCATCATCAAAAGTATTTAAGATAAGAATGTTGTAAGTTAATCAATCGTAGACCTTTAATCAGGATATGAATAACATATTTAGAATTCAGATAATTGGATAGTACATTTTTGTTGGATAAATGCTATCTCAGATTTGATTTCATATAGGAAAATAATAAGTTTAAATGAAATGAAATAAAGTTAGTTATGGAATGAACTAATTAAACAAAATATTATTTAAGTCTTATCTTATGATAAATTACTTGGAAAAGTAAATAATAGTTTTTCCTTTAATTCTATAGATTGTGAATTAGGACAAAAAATAAATGATTTAGGTTTTAAAAATATGAGGTAATTTTAAAATGCTATTTTAAATCAATAATTTATTAATAAATAAAATTTCTTTTAATTTTATGTAGATTTTACCTTTTCAAAACTTAAAAAGACAAAAGATAAAAACAATATATAATAATAATAATAATAACTCTAATTATTGGGTGTTGATGAATAATAGAAGAAACTTGAATATTTATGTAAATTGTTAAAAGAGATTAAAGGAAAGGTAGAAAAATATAATGAAAGTTTGGTTGAATTATTCCCAACTCAAACTTAGGAAGTAGAAACAAAAAATAAAGTCAATTATTAAGAAGAAGTTCAATAATTAGAGTTTGTTCTTTTCAAGCTTTCTTATTTACTTCAGGAAGTAGATTTTACTATGATTATTGAGATGAAGAGAATTGAAATCTGTCAAGAATAAGCAAAACTGAGTGTATTTTAAATTTAAAATGAAAAAGATAAAAAAAAATCAGAAAGCTAGATTGGTGATATAAAATAGCTTGAAAATATTTATAATGATTGGATTAAATTAGATGTTCAAAAAAAAAAATACAATTAAATTTTTGATTAAATTTCAAAATGTAGAGGATTTTAATTTAAGTTTTCTAAAAATGAAAAAAATGAATCCCAAAAATAATAATAGTAAACTCAAGACAATCAATTAAGTTTATTTATTAGAGATATTTAGATTTTAATAGAAAACTTTTTAAAAGAACTTAATATTTAATATTAAGTATTATGGAAATTTTGGAGCTCTAACAATAAACTAGAAATCATCAAAGAAGATGAAAAATTTGATGAAAAAATGAATCAGTTCTTCTTGGATATCATTGAGAAAAATAAAATATCCTTTATCAATAATGAAGAACATAAAGAATTCAAGGAAACTCTTATTCAATAACAATTTTAAAATTTTGAGGATATATAATATTTTGGCTTGAATATTTAGAATTATATCAAAATGATGATTATTTTAAAAGGTTAATATTTGCAGTAAATTTATATTTTTTCTAAATTGAAGTTCAATATCAAATAAACATTAGAAATTAAATAAAGTAAAGAGCTTAAATAATAAGATACTAACTAATAATAACAAATATCAATAAATGAGTTGATTTCAGAACAATAAAAAAACATTGAAACATTCATTTAAAAAGATCTTAAAAAATAAAATTGTATTTAGGAAATACTTGAATAAATTGAAATATTAAAAGATAAAATTATAGTAAAATTTGCTTCTTAATAAAACAGTTTAGTAAATTAAGCTTTAATTCTACAAAATGAACTTATTAATTTAGTTTATTAATTTCGTTTATCTTCTGATGAAAATCTCGATTAATTCAAGAAAGATATATAGGAGAAATACCAATAATATAATCAAAATAATAACTCAAATAATGATCAATTTTAAGCTATCTAAGATCAAACTTAACCAGAAAATATTGAATAGAATGAGTATTTAATACTTATTTCCAAAAAATTAACAGAATGGAATTAATATATAATCAATATTGATAAGTTTATTAATAATATGGAAGAACTATCCCATTATGTAAACTAATATTGTAAAGGATTAATATATTTAACTGAAAAAAATATTAAAAATCATTCGATAGATGAGGTCAAAAAAATAATCAAAGAATTAATAAATAAATTAGAATTAGAAAAATAATAAAATTAGCTTACATAGAATATTTTAGATAAAAAGTAAACTGAGGAAAATTAATTGAAAAATAAAAACTTTTCTTTAAAAGATTTTGCCACTATTTTTTGTTTTAATTAAACAACATAAGTGATAACAGTTTAAATAGATAAAGAATATTAAGAAATATTAGATTATTTAGAATAAGAAAGGAATGTTGAAAGAAAGTTCTATGATTTAAGTAAAGATTATATAGTTCGTGAATGCTTTCTCTTTCATTTAATAAAAATTTAATTTTAAGTTCCTGAAAAAGAATTATTATTGTTATGTCAAAAATATATAAAATAAATGTGGATGGTAGAAAAAGATGAAAGTGTTCGTGCTTTTCTAAAAAATAAAGAGATGATAGAGATATAAAAATAACTGTTCTCTCATGATCTTAAAACATTATCTGCAAGTATCAAAGACGAGATGAATTAAAGATTATAGAAAATGGATGAGATTGAATAAAAAATACGCTTTGAAGGTTATTAATAGTAGAGGGATGAATTGTAAAGAAAATTAATAAAAAAATATGAGAAATTTGAGTAATTTCTAGATAATATTTCTGAAATGTCTTAGCAATTGGATATTACTTTGATCTTTTTAAAGGAGCTATAAAAAAATGTAAAATAAATTAAAAAGAAAATAGATGAGCTTTAGGAATCAATAAATGAGATTATAAATGATGTGAGAAAGTTAAGAGGAAAAAAATATGAAGAGATATTTAAAATTAGAAAAGAAAAGGTAAAAAAATAAGCCTATCTTATTGAACTTGATTCTGTATACATTCCATTAAAAACATAAGAATTTAATCCATTTACAGGATTAATCTAAGAAATTGCTACAGATTAATCAATTTCTTTTTTGCTAGTTGAAAAAATTAAATAAAACTAAAAAAATGGCATGGAAGGAGAAGTTAATTAATTTATATATGAAGAAGAGACAAAAGATGTAATGTTAATCAAAGGTCAAGCTGGTTCAGGTAAAAGTAGAGCAGCTAAAAAGATTGAAGAGTATCTATGGGAACAATATTAAGATGAAAAAGATTGGATTCCAATTTATATATCATTACCATAATAAAAAAACCCAAAGTTTAATCTATTAGATTAAGCACTTGAATCTGAAAATTATGGGTTTGATAAGGTGTAATTAAAAGATTTCAAAGAAGAAATTTGTAACAATAAGATTTATGTAGTAATAATTCTTGATAGTTACGATGAAATGAAGCAAGATTCTATTTAATCCAATTTAATAGAAACAAATAATCTAATTTAAAATCTTAATATTAAAAATAATTAAAAAAAGAATGTAAAATTTATAATAACGACTCGTAAAGAAATATTGACAAGTTTAGGATATTAAACATGGTTTTATGGGGAAGATCTTAAAACATTCAAAGAAGTCGAAATCATGAATTTTGATGATTAATAAAGTGAAGAGTATCTAAAACATTATGTTAAATTGAGTATTAAAAGAAGAATTAAATCATAATATGATTTTGTTAAGTAAATAAAAAAATAGGATGTAGATGTTTAAGAATTTTTAGATATTTGGAATAACATTTTGGTATAAGTTGACAATTAAAATATAAATGATAAAAATTCTACTTAGTTATTAACTGATTAATAAATTGAGAATATTTCTTAAATATTAAAAAAATAATCTGCATTTTAATATGTTTAAGATAATTAGCTAATTATCTTAAAAAAAGAACTGAAAGACTTATGGAGTGCAAATTTTTTTAACAATACAATTAAAAATCTCAACATTTAAAATTTGTTAAAAACTCCATTTATGCTTGAAATAGTGGTTTAAATTCTACCAAGTCTTTCTAAAAAATATAAAGGATCAAATGAAATGAAGGAAATGTTTAAAAATAATTTACTTTAACTAAAAAGAAAGGAAAATTTATCAAAAAAGTTATTATAAAAATATAAATAATAGGCATAATAAAAAGATCAAGTAATCATAGAAGAATATAAAATTTAGTAAAAATAAATTGAACAAGATTAAGAGGATTAATAATAAGATAACAAAAGTTTAAAATAAATTCTTGATAAATTAGAAAGCTAACGATTTTTTGAAAATTTTTCAATAACTGATATATCTTTAGTATAAGATTAATTAAAATATATAAATGATGATGAACTAAAAGTTGTGATAGCTGCTTTTTAAATGAAAGTATTTACAATATATGAGTTTTATTAAAACTTCATAGAATTTTATCATGAATAATAAATTTAAAAACTTAGATAATTAGGAAAAGTTGATAATGTGGATAGTTTTACTAAAGATTTAGTATAATTTTCAGAATCATTAGCTATAGAAATGACAATTAATTCAACAACATTAGTGAATTATGAATAAAAAGGAAGATTAAAATTAACAAGTCATTATTTCGACTAAAATGATGAAGATTAGTGGAAAATGTAATATTTTGATGATTTGGAAGATGAATACAGGAAGCTTGTTAGAAGTTCTGTATTGATTAATTTGAAAGGGAAAAGCTATTCGTTTAACCATAAATCTTTATAAGAATTTTATGTAGCCTAACATATAAATAATTTAATTGATAAACTTGAAATTATAGACAATAAACTTTCTGATAAAAGTTTACTTTATATAAAAAAATCAGTTTTTAATAAAGATTAATTTAATATTTTTAAAGAAAATTACTTAGGGTCTTTGAGCATATTGAAACAAAAAATAAAACTTAAGGAAGAAAATACTAATAAATTGAAATATATTGCTAAATTATCTAAAAATAAAAAATTTAAGATAGCATCTTCAAATAGCTTTTGTCTATTAAGTTATTTATAAGTATATCTAGGAGAGTAAGACTATTCAGGAATACACTTAGAGAAGACAACCCTTAAAGGATTATCTTTTTATAAAAGCAAATTTTAAAATTCAAATTTCAAGGAAGTAATTATTGATTCTTGTTTATTTGATGAAGCTAATTTGGAGAATGCTAAATGGGAAAATATAATATGTTCTGAAAAACCATCATTAGAAGGACATTAAGATAGTGTTGTTGTGATCTAATATTCGAATGATGATAAATTGATAGCAAGTGCAGATTCATTAAATGTTGTAAAATTGTGGGATGTTGTAACATTTGAGAAAGTAGGAGAAATAAGAGATGTTTCTGGAAAACCGAAATTCTTAGTATTCTCAGCTGATAACCAACTTTTATTTGTAGGTGAAGAGAGGATTGGATTTAGATTTCTAGGTCATAGTTCAATTACAGATATAGTTGAATCTTGGTTGATAATTGATCCAGAAAATATCATAAAATTAAGGAATATCATTAATAAATAAGAATAAATAATATAAATGCAATTATCATCAAATTAAAATTAATTATTAATTGTAGATAATTTTGGATTAATTTAATTTTGGGATATTGAAAAAATTAAGAAAAATGAATAAAAAAATGAATTTGTTCTAAAAAGCTCTGAATCGGAGATAAACTTCATTTAATTCTTCTAAAATGGTGAAATGTTGGCTTCCGCAAGCTAAGATAACAAAGTAATACTTTGGAATGTAATAGAATAAAAAGTATTATCAATAATCGAAATATCATTTTAAATTACTTATTTAGCAATCACCTCAGAACTTCTTTATTGTGTTTCTGCTAAATCTGAAAATTTCTCTGTTTGGAATATAAAAAACATTAAATAACCTTAATTTGTTGCTTTTAAATCTAAAAATACAATTTACAGTATAATTTTTACCCCAGATGATTAGTATTAAATAGAAAATCTTGGTAATGCTATCTCAATTCAAAAAATCAGCAACATATGGAATGAATAAAAATACTATAGAATAACTAATTAGACTTGTATAGATTTTTCATCAGATGAAAATCTAATAGCTACAAGTTATTTAGATGAAATATCACTATGGTAATTATAAACAAAAACTAAAATAAATACCTTCAAAAATAATTATTGTGTGACTGAGCTTTAATTCATAGCGGATGGAAAAAAACTATTAGCTGGTAATTAGAAATATGGTTTTACATTATGGTGTGTGGAGAAATGTCAATTAATTAATGACTTTGAAATTCCCTACAAAAAAAAACTAACAATATCATCCGATTTTGATAAGTTAGCTATTTAAGCAATTGGGGGATATTCTGAAGTAGTAATAATTAGTTTAAATCAATACAATACTAAAAAGTTTTATTAAACGTTAATTTATGAGGCAAAGATAATCTCTCTTTCATGGGATGATCAATTATTTGTGACTAAGCTTAAATCTAGATAATATGTTAAGAAAGTTGAAGATTAGGAGTAAATTGAATTTGAGAACGGTCAAAATGATTTTTGCCAATGTGTATTTTCACATTAATCCTCTCTATTTGCAAGCTATAATGAAGATTCAAAAACTTAAATTTGGACATATAAAGGAGTGAAATTTAATGAAAAACATGAAAATAAATTTGATTTCAAAATTTCGTTTATGGTATTCTCTTTTAATGATAAATATTTAGCTATGACATCTAAATAAGATAAATTAATAAAAATATGGGATTTTAGTTAAAATTAAATTTATACTTTATAAGAATCGATTAATGAAGGAGAGGGTTGGTATGATGATAGTATAGATACAGAAATCTGTTTTTCTTGTGATAGTCAATATGTTGCATTTTATAATAATGATGAAATAAAAATATGGAAATTCATTACTGACTAGACTGTTACTATTATTAAAGCAGATAATTCAAAAATTAGAATAATTGCATCCTCTCCAAAATAAAATTATTTTGCGACATCTAGTAATGATGAATTAAATATTAAATTTTGGAATTTTGAGACAAAATAATTATTACATTAAATTAAAACAGGTAAATGGACAGGATGTTTATGTTTCACATATGATGGAAAATATTTAATTAGTGCTAGAACATTCTTGAAATTATGGGATATATCAAATTTTCCAAAAATCAAATTATGTTCTGCCACAGAATCTAATTATTCTGAAAATGTATAAAGAATCTGTTGCTTACATTAAAAATAAGGTATTTGGTTTTGTAACCAAAAAAACAGTGGGATATTGTAATTTGATGAGTTTAAATATTTAGGAATATTAGCAAGTTCAAATGAAATGACAATTATATGTTAATTTTCATTAGATAATCAGTTTATAGTTGGTGGAATATCTGATAAAGTTTGTATATGGAACAGTGATAACAACTACCAAATTGACTTTAGTTTTAAAATTTCTGCTAACTCATATAAATATCACAATACAATTGAATCTGTTACATATTGCTAAGATTAAATAAGACTTGTTGTAACTATTTCATCTGGGATATATATTTTAAATATTAAATCAAGGAATTTACTTGAAGTAATTCCAAATCTGAATTCTGCGTGCTATGCGAAAATGTTTTTCAATGATTAATATCTTTATTCAAAAGAATTCAAATGCGTAAAAATTTGGAAAAATGATGGAGATAATCGATTCACTTTAATTGATTATTATAATTTAGAAACTATGGCAAAAATTGACTTTTCGAAAAGTGGAAAATATTTGGTAAAAAAAAGTGATAATAATAAGAAGAAATAAATTATAATTTATTCTTTAGATTATTTTAGTGAACAACAATTTATCCTTTTTAATGATATAAAATCGATAAAAATATCAAATAATTCGCAATATTTGATCTTTGGAAATCATGAACTTTCACGGTTAGTTGAGTTTAAATCAAATGTTTTTATTAAAGAATTCACTAATTTAGGGTGTTTTGAGTTTTGTCCTGATGATTAAAATATAATTTTTTGCAGGAATTAAAATAATATCACATTATACAATATTGAATAAAATATGACAACTAACCTTTGTAGTAATGTAGATTACAGTAAAAACGAATAGTTTTATGAAGATTCCCATCTGTATGATGACTCAATTATTTCAATTTAATTTTCAAACTTTGGAAAGATTTTAGTAATAAATGATGGAATAGTAATAATTCTTTTGAATATGATAGATTTTAATCAACCTTAATTTGTTGGAGAAATAGTCAAAACACAAACTTCTGTTCAACCAATAACATCTTCTCAATATCTTGCTTCAATAGTGGATAAAAATTCTATTTAATTCACTGATATGATTGAAAGAAATTTTGTTAAATCTATTAAAATAAATAAAGCAATAAGTTGTGATTTGAAAAATTTAGTTTTTTTTTAAAATGAAACAAAAGTGGCTTATTTATAAAAATTATCCAAGCATATCGATTTTGTAGTTGAGGATTTGATTAATCAGAAAAAGGAATATTCATGTTCAAATAAAATACATTATGACACAATAGCAATTTCAAAAGATAGAAAAAATATAGTATTTTCCTCAAGTAACTAACTCTTTTTTTATGAAAATGAGCAACACTAAGAATTCAATTAATTGGATGAGAATATTAGCTTCTTCAATTTTTCATTCTCTTAAGATTCAAAATACTTAGCAGGATGTGGGAGTAATAAAATAATATATTTTTGGGATTTTAAAGCAAGAAAAGTTATGGATAAATTTTAAGGTCATTCTGAACATGTTAATATGGCTTTAATTTTTTAAAATAATACAACATTAGCATCTTGTAGTGATGACAAATTAATTAGATTTTGGAATTTAAATGTTAATTTTAATAGGATATCTTAAGATGGACATCAAAATAGCATTTGCAATATAGAGTTTTCAGCTGATGGTTTGATTTTATATTCTGGAAGCGAAGATTAAACTCTGAAATTATGGGATATGTAAAATAAGGTTCTATTAATTTCAAAAACTTTTAATTATAAAAAATTCTATTTTTCAATTTCTCAAAATTAAGAGCGTCTCATCATAACAAATGAAGAAAAAGTAGAATTATGGAATATTTCATAGAATTTAGAAATACAGAAGTCTCAATTTGAGATCAATTTTGGTGGATATTTCCATTATACAATAAAAAGTAAATTTCAAAAGATGTAATTGTTATCAAACGATAATTAATTCATTACTTTATCATTGATTGATTTTTGGGATTATGATGTTGAAAAATCCTAATTTTCTTTAGCAGAGATTTGGGAGAAAAAGGATAAAATTGATGAGTCAATTATTTCTTATGAATATATTAATGCTGATATTGAAATAGATCTTATCAAAGTATCTTAAGATTTTAAATATATATGTTCTGTAGATTATCAAAATAATTTAACTTTAGGGGAGTTGTCATAAGCATCTAAATCAAATTTAACAAAATTGAAAAACTATAATTAACTCAAGATCATTAATCTTCTGTTTTCAAATAACTCTAAAATATTATCCTCTGTTGATAGTTAAAATGTAGTATTTAGAGATTTAGATGGTGATTATTTGCTATGTAGTCTTAGAATAAAAATTGAACCAGAATATTTTTTCCAAAATTTTACAGATGATGACAAATTTTATTATACAAACTTTAAACATTAAATTTATTTATGGAATGTTAATTATTTAATAAAAGATGAAAAATTGAAAATATCTGAGTCAGAGTTAGATATAGATAATCTTTAAGTTCAATATTTTACAATATCAAATAACCTGAAGTATTTTGCTATTGGACTTAATGATTACGAAAACAATAATATGTTAAGGGTAGTAGATTTAAATTCAATGGCGACATTAAAAAATTCCATTTAAAGTAGTAAAATTAATTTATTACTATTTTCTGATGATGATCTGCTTTTGGCAGTAGCAAATGAGTTAAATGAAATATTAGTTTATGAAATAGCTCAATTTGAAAAAAAGTACTTTTTTCAATGCCACTAAGCTTAGATAATCAAGATGTAGTTCTTTTTTTATAAAGAAGCTTATTAAATAGAATATTGTGATAAATCCTAATAAATAGAAAATAGTGAATAATCTTAATAAATTGATAATTCAGATGAATAACCTGATTAAATTGATAATTAAGATGATTAACTGGACTAAATTAAAAATAATGAATAAAAAAATACTTAACTTGATTAAAGTGAAAACAGTGAAGAAAATAAAAATGATATAACAGAAAAATTAATTTTAAGTTTAATATCTTTTGATAAAAATTATTCAATTGCAATAAATTTTTTGGATGATTCAGATTTATAAAATTAGACCTTTTAGTTCTAAGACAAATTTGAATAAAAAATTTAATAAGTTATTTTTAGTCATAATGTGTCGTTGTTTGGTGTGATTACCCATGATTATGACAATAATTAATTCTAGTGCTTTATATAAGCGTGGTCAGAAGATGAACAGAATTATGTAAGATATAAAAAAATTAATAATTGTAAGATTGCTGAGTTTTGTTTTGATGATAATTTTATAGTATATTGTAATTAGAGAGCAGAATTACATCTAATTTATCTAGATTCAATTAGTTAATATGAGAAGATAGAAGAAAAATAAATATATCACAATTATGCAAGTGAATCATTTGAATTTCTTAAAATAAGTTAGTAAAAATCAATCGTATTTACAGGAAATAATAAATAAATTTATTGTTGGAAATTATGTAGGGAAGAAGATAAGGCAAAATTTATATTGCTAAGGATAATAGAAAATAAAGATTTTATTTACACAACAATGTTTTTGAGACAAGAAAATCACATATATTATCTAATTAATAATAAAATTTAGAAAATAGATTTTACAGATACTGTAGAAAAACTAAAATCTTGCCTTATATATAAATGCGGCTAAAATGTAGGAGACCATTGTTACCATTATAAAATAAAAAATTTAAAAATACCTTTATTTAGAATATAAAATTGCCATTTTTCTTCAGATCTTTCATTATGCGTTTGTGTGGGGGAGGGGGATTGTTTTAAGACTTTAAAGAATAGACCATTATACTATAAATATTTAATACTATGGGATGTTAAAACATTAAAATAGAAGACTTTATCACCATGTACTAAATTCACTCACTCTGAACATGACGAAATTTTAGTGCGCTTGAGTGATGTTGCCACATTCTTTCCTAAAAAAAAAATTTTGATTTCAAATAGAGATGAGTGTATTGTATTTATGGATTGCCAAGATATTGATTCTATCACAGATATAGCCATTGTGAAAGAGAACGAACATTTTGATAAGGATTTGATAATCTAAGAGAAATATAGAGTTAAACATTTAATAGTCTCTAAAGATGAAAAATTGTTAATATCAATATGTCCAATTGGTATTTTAAAGCTTTGGAATATCTATTAAATAAATTAAATAACTTAAATACGAGTCATTTATTCAAAATTTTTAAATCGTTATAGTTTTACATAGGATATCTTTTGTTATTGCCTTTAAAAAAGCAAGGGTGAAAAATTTATTTTGAAGCAAATCAATCTCACAAAATATCCAGTGATAAAGACCTTTGTATCATTTAGTTTGTTTTATACATTTTCAATTATGTAGTTGTAAACTATAATTGCATTTGGAGGACAACAATTAGTACTTTGGAATTATATGACAAATAAAAATAAAGTTATCTGGAAATAGAAAAAAGATAAATAATCTACCGAAATTACGTCAGTAATATTTGGAAATAATAGTAATCTTTTAGCTGCTGCTCGCGATAGCATAATTATCTTAATTGAAATAAAAAATGCTGAACCCATAAAATTCTCTGTTATAAAAAAATTAAAAGGACATCAAGATAAAATAATATGCTTATCTATTCTACATGATAATTCAATGATTATATCGGGTTCAAGAGATAAAACCATAAGATTTTGGAGCATTAAATCATTAACAAATGTATAAATCCTTTAAATTTTTTTTGAAAATATTTCAGAGATAAAATTATCGCCTAATTGTATTGATATGGCTGTAGCTATGGAAAATGGATCCATTAGACTTTATAAACTTATGTTTCCAGAAAATATTCATGATGAAAAATTAGACGAAATCAATTTAAAAGGAGAATATATTCATTGTTATAAGATATTTGGAAGGGAAAGTCTGATATTTGCACATAACTGTTCTTTAAATGAGAATACAGAAATATCACAAGATGGAAAATCTTTAGAAAGATTATTCTTGTAGAAAAAAGCTAAGAAAGTATCTATTAAGAAATGAATTAGTTTGATGTATGAATTACATATACAATTGTATAGAATTTAGAATAATAAAAATATTTAACAATTATATTTATTTTTAATTATTTGGTCATGACTGTCCATTACTTTCTGTATAACTGGTGAGCCAACTAGTAAGTTTAATTCAGAAGTCACATTATGTTGAATTCTCTACACAGGGTTTGGGGTTGGGTTTGGGTTTGGGTTTGGGGTTG
>CAJJDN010000264.1:28938-44174 GCA_905182985.1 Paramecium sonneborni | reverse complement strand
AAACGCAGGACAACCAACCCCAAACCCAGCAGCCAGAATGAGACAATCTACAATTAGTCAATCACAAAAAATCTTAGCCTATCGTATGATTATTTTTAGATATAAAATTAGTAGGCTTTGCAAGATTATTTACTATACAGATTATTGACTTTGTAAAGCAAAACCCATACAATGCATCGCATCTAATATCGACAGTAATGATCACCAACCCCAATTAACAAAGGATCTATCACAAGGAATCCCTTATGCGGTCAAATACAATATCCCCAAAGAAAATAGTACGCGATTGGCTTATGATTTGTAGATAATAATAGCATTTATTTTGTAGATATAATCAATGTCATAAAAACGGAAGTATCAACCGAACCCAACTAACAAAGAATCTATCACAAGGAATTTCAGAAGATACAATATCTCAGCAATTACGTTAAAAATATTTCATCTAAAGCAAGATACTCAGATTTAAATTTAAGACCTCTAAAAATTATGAAGTGAAATTTTCTCACTCAAATTTTAGTTAAAATTTTAAGCTTTAAAAGCTGCATTAAGAAAATATTTTTAATAATTAAATAAACTTATATAAATGATCCAATCATTTCATACAAACAATTTAAGGACTAAATGTTAAAGAGCTCCAAGCAATTTGAAAGTATTTACTAGAGTAAACCGAACGTGTTCCATTGATTAGACCTATACTTATTGTTCTCAAATTTCTATGAAAATTAATCTAACAAAAAATAGAAGGAGCTATTCTTGTTCAACTTATGATAAAGATTCACAATATGGCTAGAATTCTAAAACCAAAAAAAGTGGTATGGAAGAATTCTTCAATAAAGAAAAGAATTCTTTAAATAGTAGTCATAAGGGTAGTGTATCGAATCTAAAAATAAACTAAAAAAATGAGGGTATTCTAATTTACTCAACTGAAAAACATTAAGTGGATTTCTAAAAATTTATCTAAAATTTTTAATTGGATATCCTCTAATTAGAGGCCTTATACTATTGGCTTTCAAGTTTTGGATTTCAACGTTCTGCCCCTTTATAAATTCCTCCTAATTTTTGTTACTATATTTATTAACTAATTTTGTACAGAAAGGAGAGAAAAAATATATTGGCCTAATACGTGGATATCTATTATTAAGATGAATATATTAAATCGTTTACTAAAAAATAGAGTAAATATTTAAAAGATAAACTCAGAAAATAAAGTATAACATAGGTTTTACTTGATGATATAATAAATGAATAACATAGCAATTATTTTTTGATTTTTGATCATTTTCGTGAAAATAACATCCTTAATCAATTAAATCTGGATTATGAAATTCTGTTAGATGATTTCTTTAAATACTTTTAATTATCAAACCTTTAAAAAGATAAAATAGAATAATCAGTAAAAGAAGATTATGTGCTTAGAAAAAACAACATAGCCTTTGGAAATATCAGATTTGTTTTCAAATAAAAGGATGAGTAACTTATCGATTTTAAATACCCTATAGGGAGATTTGAAAATAGATAATTTTGTGATTATGCTTAATTTTAGGATGAGTTTGCTTAACTCTTATAGAATAAAGATTCATTTCAAAAATTTATAAAATCTTATTCTGAACCTCATGGTGAAAGAACTATGATATTATTTCTTTTAGCAGATATTTTCCTTAACATATCAATAATTAAAAATTTAAATTAAGATTTAGAGATATAAAAAAAAATAGTAGTTATTGAAAGCCTTTCAAAAATCTACCTTGAAATAACTACAGAAAACAGAGTTTGCAGTCAATGCGTTAGCATGTTTTACAGCATCCCAGTTGAATGCATCTGTAAATAATTTCAGTAAAGTTGTGGTTATAATGTAGATGAAAAATTTTAATTTATTATCATCTCCTAATTTTTATTGGAGCCTTAAATAGAAAAGTTAGGAGAATAATATCATAGGATTTGGAAAAGATAACTATAAACTTAAGAAATTTAATAGTAACAAATAAACCAACCAAAAATATCAAATGAAAAATTACAAGAAAATATTGAAGCACCACAATAAGAAGAAACTCCAATAGAATTACTTGGTCAATAAAATCTAAACAAGCTAAAGGAGTAAGAATTTTTTATTTGCTATGAAGAACAATAACCTACAGGATTAGTTTCTCTTTTATTATTATATGAAAGATATTGTAAATAAAATTATGTTCAATTTAAAGGAAAAATTGATCAAATCAAAATTACGAATACATTTTTCTTAAGTATTGGAAAATAAGAATCCTCCTAATAAAGTTCACACCCCAGTTAATAAATATAAGCTTAAGAATTCATCCCCAAAGCATAAAAGTAGTATGAAAATAGATTGTATCTTGATTTAATATGTTATCAGGATCAATTTGTGAATGTTATTAACACTCTATCAAACATTTAATAAGAGTAACAATTATTAGTTTAGAAGGTCTAAAAAACTTTTAAAACATAAGAAAATCTATTCTTAGAAACCAGATCTGAATTTTATGCCTTGATAATAAAGAAATTTACCTCTGATTTTAGTAAGCTAAATACCAAATAATTCAGTTTATCCGCCATCTTGAATTTATACTTGGAGATTGGATCGCTCTAAGCTTACAAAGGCGCTCATACAGATTTTATTGATTAATTTAAGAAAGAATTATAGCTAAAGAGCATAATTGATTGTGGAAACTTTAATATGAAATTATTTCTCTAGGATTATTAATTCTTAACAGAAAAAATTACTCCATCACTTTAAGAGGAAATTGAAAAGAAAAAAAAAAGTAATAAAGAGTTAATTAATTTTTGTTAAGTGAAAATTTATGGTTTGGAGGAATCTGGAGAATTTTTAAGAATTGCAATTATCAAAAAAAGTGACGAGTGCAATTCTCTATTATTATCAATTTATGAATCAATTGAATCAATAGTCAAGAAATTTAAAAATATTATAATTGTGATTTTATCAATAGATGTGATTAACTAATAATGCAAAGAGACAATCAACAATAAAATTCTCAGTCTTTATCCTTTTATAATTGAACTTAAATACTTTTCTATTAAACAAAAGCTAGACAAACAAATGATATAATAGGATTCGTCTCAAATCTCAGAAAAAGAATGGGATTTTTTAGATATTGAGTTTTTTAAATAAAGGTATTCAAAATAAAATGAAGATTTATTTCTAACTTATGAAGAACTAAGTGACAATATAGATGAATAATTGTTTAGCTTTAAATGTTAAGTAAATTTATTAATTTATTACTTTTAGATCCATAATTAGAAGTTGGACCAGTGAATCAATCAAGATCAAGAAAATGAGATATAATAAAATATCAACAAAAACAACAATTTTTTCATACCTTATATTTTCAATTAATATTAATTTTACAAATAATTAATTGATTGATTGATTGATTGATTAGATTCCTTATTATAAAACAATTATCAAATATCCAATCATAAATATAAAATAGTTGAATATTCACCATTAGATTCTCTACAAATTTAACATTCATTTTTCAGATCGTTTTTGATGAACAGTTGGTCAACATCTTAAAATGTAATTCTACTCATCAATTCTTCTACAAAGGAATATTAAAATTATTCTTAATTATACAGAAATCAAAGTATTATTATGACTCTTAGAATGCGAAAATGTCATTTTCGTTATTGTAATGAATTGCTTTCATTAATTTTTTGTTTTTATCTTACTAAACTTTCAATCAGTTTTTCTTCCAAATTGCGGATAATCTATTAATGAAATTCTTCTAATTCTCTCTCTTCTGTTTGAAGTCTAGTTCCAAGACGAAAACTCTTTTCAATTAAAGATTGATGTGCTTATTCGCTGCAGCATTCCATTAAATACAATCATTTTAAAGCGATCTAATCTGTTATACCGGTACTTTGCAGCCAAATTCACTAAATCTTGATAATGTTGGTCTTGTGTAATGGTGTCATAACAATCGAAGTGCTGATATCTGCGTTAAGGCAACTATGATATGCTTCTTTATTTAGTATAGTAAATCAGTTGACATAAATGAATAAAATTAAATAAACTGAATAGCACCTACAGTCAATAAAGAAATGTTTGCTCATTAATGACACAAAGGACAAACTCAAACTACCTCCTGAAGAGATGCTTAAATAAACTCAAACCATTCTAAATCAATCTAAATAAAAAGTTCAATTTCGATAAGACCCTAAATTTATTGATTCAAAAATAAAGGTATAATATGATAAAAAAAAAATTTAGAATTATTTCTATTAAACCTTATTTTTATTAGTGCTAAAATACAATTAAATGAAAAAGACCTAAAGAAAAAAAATTCCCTGATTAACAACAAACATACAATAAAAACACAATCCTTAATTCCTTCCTTTGCAATTTTTTTGTTAATTTAAGAGTTAGTCATTAAATTTAACTATCGATTGAGTAAAATGTTTATAATTTACTGATTATTTTGTTAACTTGTATCTAATTAAATGATTTATATCATAAATGGAACATTCAGAATCTGACCTACTTATGAATTTTTATTTATTTATCAAAATTTATAAGTAATAAAAAAAGCAATTAGATTTATAGTATTAAAGCATATAAAGAGGTAACTTTCAACACCTAAATCAATTGAGCAGAAAAATAATCAATTAAATTGTTCAATAGTAATTTAATTGTGAACATAAACTGCAAAATAGAGGAACTCTTCCATAATAAAAACAATTTTATTTTGTCCTTTTTTATTCATTTTATTATTCTTTCATTAAAGTTAGGTTTCAAATTCAAACGATCAAGTAATAAGAAAAGAGTCTCTAGTAAAAAATGAATATATCTTTCTAAAGAAAATTTAAGTTGCAGAAATTTAAAAGAGCCACTCCAAACTCTAAAACGATTCTCAATGATATGAGACATACCAACTATTCTTTGAATGAAGGAGGGAATTAAATGATCTATTAGATTTACATTTCTACTCTAATAATAATGTAATATATGCCAAACTACTTTACTTTAAATATCCTAAGGTTTTATTCTTTTTCAATTTTACTATAAAGTTTTTTATTTGACTGTCATTGATAATCTAATTAATTAAATCATAGATTATAAATCTCAATTAACTGAAAGTTGTAAAATTGAAGAGGATGATCGTATTTTGAAGATGTCAAATAAAAACAATTAAGATTTGAAAATATAAGAAAATAAATATGAAATAAAAGAGGAAGAAAATGAAAGGATTTAGAATTTATATGATATTCAATAGCCAAGAATTGAAAAATTAAATGAAACATCATCTCCTCAAATTAATAATTTAAGTAAAAATGAGTAATGTACAAAAATTAAAATTATGAATAATACATAGAATAGTCTAATAAACATAAATAAGTTTATTTAAGTTATGTTTCTATCAAATGAAGGGGATGAAAAATCAAAAATATTTAATCTAATTTCAAAACCAAAACAGATAAAATATAGAATGAAACGCACTGAATAATTTAGTTAAAGTCCAATCATTTCAGAAAAATTCACATTTCACAATTGTCCAAAAAATGAAGATGATAAAATCATACCTTATAGAGAGTATTTCTCAAAATATTTAATACACTTTTTTTTTATCTTTGTATAATATTAAAGAACTGATACAATGAATAAAAGAGTATTAGATATGATTAAAACACTTTATCCTTTAGATAGATAAAGAATGGCCATAATAGTTACCAATTGGAATGATGATATAAAACAAAAGAATGAAGTACAATAACAATTTAATCATTATTGTTTTAAATAAATCATATTTATATCTTAAAAAGCTAAAAGAGTTGAAATTTTAAATGAATTTGAATAATGTTTATAAAATGTTAATGCTACTCAATAGAATTTGAAAAACACTGTATTTGAAGTGAATAATAATAGTAATTTTGATGAATTAATAAATAGATTTAGTTATAGTAATTAGATATCAAGATTAAGAAATAGAGATAATTAAGATAACTATTAGTAAGAATAATGATTGAAAAGAAGAGAAGATGAATTATTAGATGAAGAAATTATTTAAATGAAATAATTATAGAGTTAAAAATTAGGAATAAAAAGGAGTTGCGGAAGAAAGAAGAAAACAGAAACTTAATAAAATTAGGAAATAATTATAAAGAGAATTAGAAAATAAACAACAGTAAGATAAGTATAGAAAAGAATAAAAAGATGAAATCAGATTCTATATCTTTTGATATATAATAAAAATAATATTATAAATTTCAATAATTTAAACAAAAATTATAATTATAATATAAAATGTAAAGAAAATCAAATACATTAAATTATTTATGTAAGTTACTTTATTCTACAACTCCATTTTGTTAACATAAGAATTCTTGTATTATGAATATGTTAAGAGGGATGATAGAAGCATTCACAAAAACATTTTTAGCAAAACTTTGTTTAAATGCAATAATGTTAGTAATGAGTTCTAAGAAGATTATTAAATCAGAATATAAAATAAAATTAGTGTTTAATATTTTGATTAATAGGTATAATAAAAACAATACATCTTAGAACTAATTTTCATTTAGGTTTATTTATGGGAATCTAAACATTTTTAATAAAATGTATATAATGTCTTTTAAGAACAATTCGATAAAACGAAGATGGTTGGAATGCTGCTATATCAGGTTTTATTGGAGGAGGATTAAGTTTTATTACTTAAAATCCTCATGTATAAAATATTCTAAGAATTTATTTGTTTGCAAGAGCAACAGAATGCTTATATTAAATTGGTATTAAATTGGTATTTAGAGGTAAAAACATTTTTAAATAAAAAAAGAAAGTATTATAATCATAGAAAAGTGCAATTATTGCTTATGGTTTCTTTTTTGAGCCAGACATTATACCTATGGATACATTCAAGATGTATGAAAACTTTTCATAATAAACACTTGTGGATTAAGTATGGCATATGTGCAATGTACAATAATATAGAAATAGATGCAACGTTTGAATTTATGTGAACATTACTTATAAGTTATAAAATGATCATATATTTTTTTTTAACTTTTTTAATTATCTTTTTGAAGTAATTTCATTGAAACAAAAATACATCATTAAAATAGGAGTGCAGGGCAACCCTATCACACCAATGAAATTAATATCTCTGTCAGGAAAATAAAAAATCATATATGGTATATATAAAAATAGTGAAATTAAATATGAGTAAATTAATTTCTACAAAAATTTTATAAATACATAAATACTTTATTTAGTTTCTAATATCTAAATGATAGAATCCTTGCTCTACCTAAAAAAACATGAAGCCATCCCCACATTATGAATTCATAAATGAAACCTAATTGAGCAATATCTAAGGACAAATATGAATAACATAGTTCAGAGTCATTTAATTTAAAAATATCAGAATCACTAGTTATAAAATTTGTAATCCAAGATGAATTTGATTCATTATATTAAACAATAACATTTCTAAAGTCATATTAAGATGTTTTATCAAAATGCTTATATTATTGATTTTCTTTAATATGTAATTTAAATTTATTAATAACTAATATTAATTAAATGAGTAAAAAATTGTTCGATTCTATGTTTATAAAATTCAAAATATGGAAATATACAGAATTTTTTAAAGTATTTTGGACTTATATGTTGTATTATATGATTCCTATTGTTTCAAAATTTTATGTCAAAGAAAGTGATAGATAAGAAAAGTTTTGGATATCTGGAGGGTTTAATGAAGATATAATAATGATAATTTTGTTAAATGCTATCTTTTAAATGATATTTTCAATAATAGATTATAAGTATGCCTGGTAATTAATTAGAATTATTTATTTCAAATATTTCAATAAATAATCAAATTTAACTTAATTTGAAGCTAACAAATTATATTTAAAAAAAATAGATTTCCATTAAAAAAGCATTTAATTATTTATTTTAGTTAACTTATGTAGCTTATTTGGTTGTTTGTTTCCAATCTGCTATCCTATAACTATCATATCAATTTTAATTATCTATTGGTTAAATAAATATTAACTTATTCATAATGGAACTCATTAAAAGATAAAATTTAAACGAAGATTAAAGAATATAATCATGTTGCTTATTACTTTTAATTAATATTTATCTCATTCCCTAATACTTTTAAAACCAGATGGATATTTTCATCCTATATTCGATCCTCTGTATTTTGCTTTATAAGTGGTTGGATGTATTATATTTATTGTTAAACGACATTGGATTTTTCCAAAGAGAATCTAAACTCATTAAACAAATATTGATATAATAGATAGCCATTTTCATAATTATTTATACTCTCAATACAATCCAGTATTAAATGAAAATATTTTGAGAAATGTGTCAGATGGAGAAGTTTGTTAATAAATTTTAGAGAAAGGAGCATAATGTAGGTTTACAAGATAAGAGTAATTTTACAATTCTCTCTAAGTAAAACTGTTGAGAGAAATTGAAAAGACATAGGTTTCAAGTGCTCAAATATAACCTATATCAAGTGCTCAAGTTTAACCTATTTCAAGCGATGAAAATGAAAATTTAGTAGAAGATTAGGATGGAGATGAAATTTAAGTAGAAGATTAGAAACTTTTAGATCAATATTTATTATAATTATTTTAAATTGATCTCTCAGATAAATCTGAATAAATAAAAAACATTAAGTAAATTCTTGAGAAATCGACTGGTAGACATTATTTTATTTTTGGGTTGAATTAATTATACACTAGATTATTTAAATAGAAATAAGCAAGTAAATTTCAATATTATAATAGGATTTTATTTAACCTTAACTAAAGTATAGTTTATGGAATTATTAGAATTAATTAGATATTGGTTAAATTATATTCATTTGAATGAAATCTATGATATTTATGATTTATTATTAAAATCAGTTACAATTATAACAATAGATGGAAAAGATAAAATTACTTTGGCCTCATAATTATCAGATATTCCTCTTTGGACTAAGATAGATACATGGATAGAATTATTTTACTTTATTAGAGTCAATAAAATTGATGAAAAGAAAAAATAAGCTTAATCAATTATGGAAGGATACTTTTTTATTGAATAATAATTACATGATTAGATAAAAAAAACAAAAAATGATTTAATTTTAGATGAAATTAATCTATTTATCTCTTCCTTGCAATTACCTACAGAATTATCTACAGAAATAATTATTAAAATAGCATAAAAATGCAATGATAAAATTAGTATATATCATTTGGTAAAATTATTGAAACAATAGGAATAATTTCCTAATACATAATCGTAGAAATTGTTCAAATCAAGTAAAGAAATGCTAACTCATAAATCTTAAAAATATTAGAAAAAATAACTTAATATTTATGAGAATAAAGTAATCCAAGGATGTGGAGCTTGTTTAAAGTAAGGATTGTTTTATTATTAGATTTTTATCTATTCATGATTAACCATAAAAGTTACTAATTCTTAATCGAAACTTTAATAATTAACTAAAAAATAAAATTAAGAAATTTTATATGGGAAATTACTAAGTGTTTTCAGAGGAATCTACTCATAAATTGAGATTGAGATTAATGTCTTAGGCTTTAAAATTAAAATAATTCAATATTGATTATTTTGAAATGAAAACAAATGTTGGAATTTAAATAGGTGTTGATGATCATGAAAACTCTTTTGATTAGGATAAATTTATAAGGGATTTAATTCATGATGATGTTGAGCAAATTCTTGACATACACTAAGACTAAATTTAATCAGAAGAACTTTTAAGTATATTGAGAATCTATACCTTATATAATTAAGATATTAAATAAATATTGTAAAAGCATGACTTATATTGCAGGATATCTATATTTCACTTTTGAGGATTAGGAAATTGCATATAAGATTTTTGATAGAATGATGAATCTTTATTTTAAAGAATTATATATTAATGATTTTTCAAAATTGGTAAAAATCAATTATTTATTATAGAAAACTGAATTATTTATTTTTGAAAGATTGTTCTCTATTTTTTTACCT
Organism: Paramecium sonneborni; assembly: GCA_905182985.1. Classification (NCBI taxonomy): domain Eukaryota; phylum Ciliophora; class Oligohymenophorea; order Peniculida; family Parameciidae; genus Paramecium; species Paramecium sonneborni. Next base: position 34,165 of record CAJJDN010000264.1, on the reverse strand, counting down.
GAATTATCTTCATATTTGATACATTAGAAAATTGATATCTCTTATTGTGTAGCTACTTGGTTAAGTACTTTATTTTCACATTTATTTCATTATAGCTATAAATCAGCTTTTTTAAATGTGATATGGGATTTATTTTTAGCTGAAGAATGGAAAGGTAAATGTATGCTAATACTCAAATAGGATTTTATAAAGTGATATTTTTTATATTTTCCTTAATACAATAACAGATACTAAATCTTGAAATTTATGAGATTCATCTTTATTTAATTTATTTGATGAAATCTGAATTATTTAGTATAAGAACAGAAAAAGAGCTAATCTAATATATATAAAGATTTGATAAATCCATTAAAGAAGATGTATCGATCAAAAAAAATATTCTATCACAATTTAGAATCACTAATAGAATGCTAATGAGTCTTTAATTTGAATATTACAGTTTTAAATTGAAGTAGGAGAAAAGGTTGAATTAATACATTAACAGATGATTTAGTAGTTATTTATATAATCATATTAAACTTAAAGAAATTTTATTTAATAATTTCAAAACTAAATTAGAGAGTTTTTTAAAATTCCACTTGAAAATCTATTTAAAAAATAATATTTGAAATTATTGATTGATACTGATAGATCTTCTTATAGATCTTTAATTTTATTTGTTCAGATAGATCTAATTACATCTTCTATCTCCATTTAATATAGTGGATTGTGTAAAGAGTAATAAATGATATTTAGTTTTTGCTTTAAAAAAGTTGTTTGCTTCTTCCAAATAATCATTAAGTCTTTTAATTATTTATTCAAGCTCTAATTCAATGTTGTTTAGACTTGTTATATCATAGATATTAAAATATATTTTATTAAATCAAATTTTAATTTTAATAACCATGAATATTATTACTATTTTTAATAGAATATTATAAAATTTACAATTATATTATATTTCATAATATTGATTTTTAATAATCAGATTCAACTTTAGATTGTGTTTTAACTCTTTTTTTATTTTTTGTTTAGTCATCTTTATTTTAAAAACTATGTAATGGATGATAAGTATTTATAGAATCTGTCAACATAAATCCTTACATTTGATTTTCTGATAATCTATCTAATCTAGAACTCATAGATTTTGATTTCATAAATGATTAATAATTTGATTTGATAATATCTACTTTTGATGAAATGTTTGGATTTACAACTCTGATATGTTATTTAGCCACTTTTATTTAGGGTAATTATTAAGAATCTTCTTCATTAGATTGCCTTGCAGATAATTAATCTCTATTTGTAGCAAATGAAGGGATTTATCTACGGCGAACTGATTATAATAAATCTTTAACAGTAATATTTGATTTACTAAAATAGGGAGTTTTGGATCTACCTTATAACAATATAATACTTTGGTTTAGCTGGCTAAAACTATTCAAATTATTTTTCTACTCTTATTATAAGACATTTTTAGAAATTATCTCCTGCCAATTTTAACATATTAAATTCCTCTTATTTTTCACCAAATTATTCATCCAATTTAGTATGTTAATCAATAATTGATTTATTTTATTCAACCATTTATTACTTTGAGAGTTTTGATTAAAATGTTGAACGAAGGATAGGAGTTGATAAGAATGGTTTAGTTTCTTCTTTACCAAATTCATTTGCATATCTTCTTTCAACAGCTAATGCTTCTTCCTTCTTTGTAAGATAAAAGTTACAACTCTTTGTCTTTACAATATCTTCAATTCTCTTTCTGAAAAGATAGCTATTTCTTTGTTGTAAAGAATTTAGAGCTTAAAAGAATTCAGGAAATGTTTTCCTCACAATATGATAATTCTCAAAATAATTAATATAATATTTTACTTCTAAAGAAAGACAATAACAATTACAAATGGTTAATGTTTTAACAGAGTAGTCTCTTTTTTCCTTTTTTTAAACTACCTCTGTTACCAACAAAACATCCTCCTGTTAGATTAGCCAATATAATAGTTTCTTTAATATCTTTCACTTCCTATTTAGAACTTTGAAATAGAGACATTAATGTAAAATCTACATTATTCTGACTTGGTGGTTTTGGAAATTCAACATTTTATAATAGTTACATTTCACCATCTTTTAATAATAAGAATCCATCTGTTTCATCTCCTTATTTCCAAATGAAAAAGTTAGCTGGAAATTTGGCAGATGTAAAATATAAAATAAGTTTAGACATTTTATGTTTCGTCATATGTGGAAACATTTTTACAAAATAGTCTATCTTTTATTACAATGCTTTCATTCCTTTTTCTCCGACTTACTATATTAATATCTTTGAATTACCTTAAAATTAGCTTTTGATAATGATAATAATTTGAGATCAGTTAAACCTAAAATACTGGCAGTTCTAGGTTTATCATTAGTTAATGCCATTTCTCCAAAGATTGTACCAGATTATTTTTAAGCAACTAACATAAATTTACAAATTCCTTAATTAGTGAAATATTTTTCAAAATTTCCTGATCTAAATAAAATTAATTCAGAATCAATAACTTTCTATGGTTTAGCCTATTTTTTAATAATTTAACCATAAAATTTCATCAATTCATAAAATTCTTGGTTAAGCAGCAGCTTCATCAGCTTCAATAGATGCTGGTTATCTTCTAATATAGATTCCTGCTCTACCACTCAACACTATATAAAATTTATCGCCAACATCATCTACATATGGTGGTAAAATCTACCAATATGAAATACAGGAGAATCTTTGTGGATGAATTCATAAATGAGATTTTGGCAACATAATTTAGTAAATTCCATTAATGTTTGTGTGTCAGGACAATTTTCTTTAAAAAAATCAATAACTTGAAGTATTTTAGCAATAACATCGATTTATTCTTCTGATAAATATTGGTAATCTTGATAGATTTAGACAACGGGCTTGTTATTATGGTGATATCAGTAATACTTAAAACAATTCTTCTTTCGCTAGTGCTTGATCTTCCAGTTCCTTTTCAAAATCTTTGGTTATTCCTCTTTTAAGTTTCGACATTTATTAATGTGTTAATGTATTATTATAAATGATTATGTGATAATTTGATTTGAAATAAAATTATATGTGTGTGTTTCATTCAATCTTTGTTTATAAGACTTTAATTTTATCTCCTAGATTCACTACTATTTCTTTAACCTTGCTTCTAACTCTCACAAACCCTTATAATTTATCATTAACAACTTCTGCACTTATATTTACTAAGAAATCATCATCTATATATAAATAATAAATGAATACCAAATTTGGTCTGAGCATACATATTAACACAAATTATGTTTCCTTTAGGATGATTTTCTTCTATAGATTTTGCTTTTAATTGTTTTTCTAAAAATGAGACATATTTAAAAGGATCACTAAATAAAAATAGATAGATAATTACATATGATTAGTATTAATAATAATTCTATTTTCCCATTCATATTTAGCCCACAATTTTCTGAATTATTCAATTTAAATGGTAGCAGGTAAAATAAAATCAATTAAATCAACATTGATTTCTTTTGTTACTAAATATGCTTGTTCTATTCCTGCATTATTTTCATAATGAATAGCTCCATATACAACTCCAATATCTTAAGATGAGAATTTAATGGTTGTTCTAACTCTAGCAGATTGATTAGGTTGTAGGATTACACCTTAAGCTTTTTCAATAACTTTGCTTTCCCCTTAAGTTCTAAATTCAACTTAAACATTTTAAACCATTTTTGACCATCTATTTACCATAAGTACTTCAAATTAGATATCATATTTATGAACATTAACAAATGCTTCAGCATATATGGGATCACAATATCCAGTTAATTAAACTATATGTCCTAATCTAGAAACATAAGTATTTTCTTCTTATTTAGTTGTAACAGATGTTTCATCATCTGCTAAATCAATTTCATTAAATTCCGAGATTCCTTTTAATTATCTAATAATAATTGGATCATCAGGTTATTTGAGAATTTTATCATAATTTTAATGAGATCCGAATTGATTATTCTATTCAACAATAATATCAGATTTTTTATATAATTCTTATAATTTTTCTTGTGGATTTTTACCAGTTAAGATTCCAATGCTTGATGTAATAGTTTCTAAAGTGTCTTAATCAATTTTAGCTGTGTTCTTTTGATAATAACGTAAGAGAGAACAGAAAATTAAGAGCATCTAACTAGAGTATTTATTAAATTCTTAAATTTTGGATAACAATTTCATAAATGATCTACTCAAAGATGATGCAAGGAAAGAATTTTACATTAATAATTCTCTTAATTTTAATACATGTTCTTCAGCATCTTACTTTTCAACAACCTATGTTCCATAAGTACCATCAGGTAATATAACTGTTTTTACAACTTATTTATTTTCATCCTCTTATTTGGCAATAACCTTTTCATGTTCTAAAGGTAGATTTCCAATAGCTTTTTTTATTTGGTTAAATGATCTTACTGGATTTACACTGTGATCGCCAAGAACTGTGAATGTTGCTTTATATAATTCCATATGATGGATATCCAAAAAACGATTAGAAAGTGCTGTTACAATTTTATGTTAGATTGGTTGATCAGATAATTAAATTAATTAAACAAGTGTTTATCCAGCTAATTAAGCACATTAATCATCCATTTTATGATTACAGATAATAGAATCTATAAAAGTTTAAGCTACAACTTCATGAACTTAAGGAAATTTATGAATCATTGGATTGATTAATTATAACATTAGAACTTTATATTCTGATTAATCATTTAAATTCTAACATTTTTAGAATTCTTTTTACAATGATTAAGCTAATAATACAACATTTTCATTTTTCAATTAAAATAACTTTCTTCTTATGTCAATACTTTATTGATTAAGTAATTAAGATAAATCTTAAGTTCTATCCTCTAAAACTCTAGGATTCAATTGATTTACTGCCTCCAATCTATCTAATATCACCAATTTAATATTGTTATCTGTCTAAGTATTAATTAATGACATATAAATTTGAACTGCTATTTTTAAAGAAGCTAAACTAGGTGATACTGCAAAAAGAGTATTAGCACATTCATATTAAACAGATGCTGATTTTGACTTTGAAAATTAATATATAGATTTCAATAGTTTTGGTTTTTATTATGGATCTTTTTTACAAACTTTCCTAAATAATTCTAAAATTGATAATTAATAATGTGTGTGGGCAACATAACTCATCTCAATTTAACAGGTTTGAGT
>CAJJDN010000264.1:13402-28328 GCA_905182985.1 Paramecium sonneborni | reverse complement strand
AGTATTTGTAAACTTAGCTATTATGATAAAAGATTTATAAATATATGAGTTATCATCATTAATATAATATATATTGAGTTAATAATTATTTTTTCCTTTACAAAACCAACTTTTATTTCTAAGCTCTCAAATACTGATTCTAAATACTTACTTTACCATAATCAGATATTTTTCATTAATTATTCAGAATTCCAAGATTGAATAGCTAAATAAACAAACTCTTACAATTTTATGATCTCTTTTAATATTATTAATATTTATTCATGACTATTATTGCTTTATAAATTTGTTTAATTCTTTTTTAACCCAAATATTATTTTATTAAGCTTTTTCATCTTATGCCTTCATTCTACATCTTTGATTTCAAAATCCTTGCCTTATTAAAATTATTATTCATCTAAATTAAATAAAGAGTAATTGTAGTCAAGGATATGAACCTTTTAAAAATATATTAACTAGAAGTTAATTTATACAATCATAACGATGAATTTTAAATATTAATTTTAATGCAATGATTTTTTTATTGTGGTTTTACTTTTAAACAAATCCAAATTATAAAATCATTTAATTTAATAAAATTATTTATATATGTTATGGTTAGGATATAAACTAATTTACATAAACTTAAAAATGAGTTTTTAGATTGTTATAATTTTTATTTAATTCAAAAAGAACTGTTCCATAAAAACACAATAAAATACAAAACATTTTTAAATAACAAAATAAATAAAAATATTTTTTTGAATAATGAGTTAAAGATCTAAATTAACCATATAATACAATTATATGTTATAGTTATTTTACCTAAAATCAAAATCAAAAAAGGAAATATTTTGGCATCATTTTTAATTATTAAAAAAAGTAGGTTGATTTATTTAAACTTTGAATTTTGGATAAATTTCAATTCACTTGTAGAGTAATTTTGAAGAAAGGCAAATTCAATATTGGTAAGCTGTAAATTAATTTATAAAATTTATTTTATTGATATAATGAATTTTTCTGAGGATTTTCCTTTATTTAAGCGCGATATATAATTGCAAGAAGATTCTAAAGAAATAGATTGTCTTATATTTAAAGATAACAGTTTAGAGAAAGGCAGATGTTAATTAATAGTTACAACTGATAAAGAAATTTTCATTCAGACTTAGACTTTATCAAATGGAGTAATACATACAATGTAAAGTTTTTGTTAGTCTTTTATGAAAATATGATTAAATAATAGACATAGCTAAGAATTAAACAGAGATATTTATAAATTTAGGAAAAATTAAACATTTCTAATGGATTGGTGAATATGGAACAAATTAGTAAAAAGTAGAAAAGTGGTCAGGTTTATGGAAAGGCTAGAAGATAGACAATTTAGGTGGCTTATATATTTTAAAATTAATTCTAAATCTATATTCTTAAGATGGAAGAAAATAAGGATAATGGTATGAGTTAATAAAAAATTATTGTTGGTAATATTATAATTAAGTATTTAAATAATTTAGCAATGCCAAAATATTAGAATCAGGAATGAATATATAAGGATTCTGGTTTGAAAAATGGAAAATGGATAATTTTAAGTGAAAATTTTTTAAAAGTATTTATAATATATACTTTATTATTACAGTTGGTCTTAACTCTGTTATATGGGACAGTATCAAAATGACAAAAATAATGGTAGATGAGATATATAATTTAGGTTATAGTGTTTAAAAGTTTGAAAAAATGTAAAATAAATTTAGTTAATATATTATTTATAGTGGTGGAGGTATATATAATTAAGAAGGTTTGAATCGGCCGATGGATTGATGCATACTACAATATTAAAAAGTAATAGATTACTAATTATACTTAGCACCAATCAGATCATTTATAATGGTCATTATAATAATGGGATGAAGATTAATAAATGGATAATCAAATATAGGATTTTTGAAAGAAAGAACTTTGAAGTGATGTATTTTTGAAACATATAATTAACTACTTAGTGATGGTGGATCATACAATTAATAAGGTTTGAAGAATGATAATTTTAAGGAGTATTTATTAGATTCTATTCTCATATAGGTCATGTAGAATCATCTCTGATGGTGAATACTAAAATGTTAAGAAAATAGGGTTGTAGAATAATATCTATTTAAATAAATAATATTATTTACAATAATTTATTGATATCAATTAGTGGTTTTGGCATATATAATAATTCAGGTATCAAGAATGGAAAATGGATAAATATATGTGATAATTTCTCAAAGTAATAATTAATATAATTAATCAAAAGTGAGAATATGGTAACATATGAATGCAACTATAAAAAGTTAATTGAAAAAGTTAAATTATCGAAGAAGAATATTGATCTATCATTAATTATCATTTATTTACCTAATATTTCTGTTTCATCAATAGATATTTGAATTTAGGCTAATAAGCTTATAATTTAGTCTTAAATCATTTATTTTAAATAAGAATAAGAATAAATTTATATAATAAATTGGATATTGATAACTCAATAATTTTTCTTAGAAAAGTCGTCCAAACCTTTAGAGACTGACGTCTTAATCATAATCTTTTATGATTGAAACATAATTTTTAATAAATCAAATATAATGAAAATATATGTATGAAATATATCAGTTCTCATTTATAGTTTATAACATGAAGAATGATTATATATTTTTCTTTAAGGATAAATATATTATTTCAAATAGCTTTAAACTTTAGTAATTTTAATTTAATAAAGCTGAATACTTTTTTTTCTAGATAATAAATAAATTGAATTAGATGGAGAAGAAATTAATTATTACTATGACTAAATAATAATTGTTTTTGCATATTATTTCATATGTTAAAGGAAACTAGATGAATCACTAAATTATTTATGAATAGGATATTGGAATGTATTTAGCTGGTTTTTCAAGTTTCATTTTCTTTGGAATAATTTTTTCAAAGAATGCAATCATTACCTTGATTATGATTGGAAATAATAAGAAGTTTTTAGATGAAATTAAGGTAAAATGAATAAAAAAATAATTTCTACAATTTTTTATGTATCATCAATTAAAGATTTTCTTACTTTTCACCTGAGATCAAATAATTGTTCAATTATAAAGATGTAAACTTTAGAAATCTACCTTTAGAATGGTAATTGATATTGTAAATGGCTAGATATTTTCTACTCCTGATAATGAATTTATATCTTTAGTATTTAACTTTTTAAATTCTAAAACTTTAATTTCAATTTAATATTTAGATACAGATTTTTTTAAATAAAAGAGATTAAAATATCTTAAAATTGGATATATGATATTTAATGGGTGAGAAATTTTTAGTGATGTATTATTCATTTAAAAATTAATAAAAATTTGAATCAGTTTTGTAAATTAATGCAGAAAAAAAACTTATTAAATTGGATGGCTTATCTCCTAAAGGATTCCTATTTCTAACTGGAGGGGAAAATTAAGAAGGTTTCACAAACTGAATATGATTGTGAAAATTAGATAAGATAAAGGATTTTTGCTTACAGTATATTTTATATATTAAAGTAAGGGTATTAAGATTTTCTCAAGATGCAATAAATTTTGATGAAGGTTTTTAATGAGATCCATTAATTTATTTTAAATAGATAACAATAATTAACACATTTTAAGGACATAATACTAAATATTTTGTTATTATTCTTTTTTCAAGCAATAATTAACATAAATACTCAAATATTTTGTTATCAATATATCCCTCTACGTTCACCCTTATAAATGATGTCTAAAAGGCATAAATACTTTAAGAAAATATTTAACAGATCCTTCAATGAAGAGAGAGGAAGAAGCTTCTTTCAATTTCATAAGATAATCTTCAGTTTCAAGTTGATGATTATTCCATCAATTTTAAATTTTGAAAGATCTAAAATAAATAATATTTGAGATAGTTTTACCTAATAACTTCATCATGTAATCATATTGACATGTAATTAAGGTTGGATCTGTATTCTGTATTATCAACACTTTCATGCCATTTATAACAGAATCCTTAATCCAGACCGTTAATTGACAAGTATATTAACAGCTTTAATCATCCAATAATATTTATCGATTGCAATCAATAATACATAAAATATATTCTAGTATATAGCATCACTTATTCTTTTTAGATCCACTAATATATAACCAAGATTATTAGATCTTAACCTTATTTAAATTGAATATGTTATTTGATCTTTTATTTTTACACTTAATTGAACTATCTACTCAAAATATCTTAGAATTCTTGATTATTTACTATTTAGAAGAATAGTTTCAGTTTTAATGAATAAACTGAAAATTTTTGGTAGCATTGTTGAATTTCTTGATTTTGCACTTTATATAGATAAGCAACAATTGAAAAATAATTGGCATCAAAAGCATTTATGAATAGAGTCTTGCTTCAGACTTATAATTGTGGTTGAAAATCAATAATATTGGAAACATCTTCAATAAAGATGCTTAGTCATTTTTTGTTGTTCTTCAAGGCTCTATCATGAAATTTTATAAAATTACAAAATTTTTTGATAGCTCTTCCTAATATCATAAAGTTACAGCAAAGATTGGGCCAAGCTGTTCCATTTGTTTTGATTTAAATATAAATCTAATACAAAAAGATTTAATAGGGATTAGAAAACAAAAAAAATCTAAAAATAGAATTGATTTGATTGAAAGTTAATTTATATTTTCTCCCTCTACAATTCTAAATTAGTCTTCTCAAAAAAGCATTGGGACATTCAAATACAATCTTTAACAGTCTTTAATTTTCTTTTGTTATTAGGGTTGATAATATAAATAATCTGCGCTAATTGACTCACATAAAAACCTAAGCAATTAGTTAATGCTTTTTTATTTTATTTGAATTGCAAATATTGATATATAATAACTCTAAGGCTATCCTGTATTTACAGTAAATGTAATCAATCTATATCTATTAATATTCTTGAATAAGAAGATTGTGAAATATTTAGGAAAATTATAAATATTTCATAATTAAATTCTATTTATGTCATAAAAATCCAGCATCTCAATTTCTTCATCAACTACATTATTTATTTTAAATTATTTTTTTCTTTCTTATAAAGATAGAATTCCAATATCTTCATCATTAAGTGTGTAATCTTCTAATTCTTTATAGCAGGGTTCAACTTTACTAAAGGATCAATTGCAAAGGTAGTTAATCATAAATGCCCAAGCTTTACACCTATAGAATGACATTTTTTAATTTCACTCTAAGATTTCTTTGAACGAATCAAAATATACATCCTTGAAATTTCATACAGCATATTTACATAGGTTAGCTTTTTTTCTATTTATATTCTAATATCCTCATAAAATTTTTTATATTCATTTAAATCAAGTTGTTAATTTTAAAGAGTAACATTAATTATGTCTCGTTTCCAATTTTTATGAATTTTTAACTTAGAAAATCATATCATTTATTATTTTTTCATTCAAAAAATTAGTATTAAAGAAAAAGATAATGTGTCTAAACATAAATAATAATAGAGAAACAATTAAACCAATATTAGCTAACAAATCACCTGCATTAGGGTACTCTATAAGAGTCTTAATTTAGTTTCCTTTCATAACAACATAAAGAGAAGCATAAGTTTCAATTCCAAATGTTTATTTACAATATTATATTTTATTAGTTTATGGTTAAATCAAAGCACCATTCACATGCTCTAATTACTTAGGAGATCCAAAAAGAATTGAATCTTTTACTTCATAAAAACTACTTTGAAGAAATGTATTTAAAGTATTACAATTCAGTTTTTCTATTGAAACAAAGAATTCTTAAATACTTGACTGTATTGAACCGTTTTATTTACATTATTATTATGTTCTAAGATTAACTAAAAAATTTATTGCTGATTTCTTCAGATGCACATTATTCTCCTTCTCCCAAAAGCTCTGGTGTACATTTTACTATTTATATGTACATTTCAGATGTTGTAATTAACATATTATTGAAATTTGTGAATCCTAATCTCATTTAAGGAATTATATATTTGTTTCCATAATAAGAGGTTTCATTAGATAAATTCAAAAGTTTAGTTTCAGTAAATGTATAATTTTCAGTATAAGTGATTAAGGGCAGAAGGACTTTAGTTTCAAAGGGGTCAATCATATTTTCGTCATATTTATAAAAACAAAGTTTTATTAGATCATAGTTAATGTCCAACAATGAAAAATTTGATACATCTACAGAACTTAATATTTTAGGGCTAAATTGATTCTTATGCCATGAATATATGATCCAAACTGTGTAAAATAGACTTGCAGAACAAATTAATAGAGGAATAATTCCTCCTAATATACTTTTATAAATGGACTATTTAATCAATTTGCTAAACTAAAGGAGCAGCAAAAAAGTCAATCTTTTTTGTCATGTTTCAATAGACGACTCATTTTAAATAATATCAGTTTTTAAAATAAAAATTTTACAAATTAACTGAGGAATGTTTGTTTGAATTCTCATTTTAGGGTTGTTATAAAAGTCTTATATAATTTTCTAACTTATATGCCAAAATAAACACCAATTCATAGTATATTATTCTTATAATTATGATTTAAATTTCTTAAATTAGAACAATTAGCATTCCCCTTAAAAAAAAAAAACATTAGAATGTATTTATTAATTGGGAGACTAGAGCATAAATTAAATTTCAAATCTGAATAATTATAATATAAAATTTTAATCAAAAAGAATACTTTCATTGATAGTGTTGTGATTTTTATAAAATTACATCTTAGAATAATTATCAAGTTTTTCATCACTAATTTAGTTTTGTTGGTATTATTTAAGATTTAGACCCTTAAGTGGTATTGATGATTTTGCTAAAGCCCTGCTTTTGAATAAAAATGTACTCGCCTTTTGAAATACTGATTACATAATCTTCTATCTCTTTTCTCCCTTTACTAACTATCTTTTTCAATTTGAATGTAATTCAAGTTAAAATAAATACTTTAAGATTACAAATTTAGATTGAATAATACTCAATAAACGATATTTAGAAGCAATATAGTTTTTGAGCATTCCAATTTTAACTTAAATTTCATTATAATTATAATAATTAATCACCTGGTCATAACCTCCTTTAAGTTTTCTATAAATTCAATTATTTAAATCATTAACAGATAGATAATTTACTATTTTTAATTATTAATACTTACTTTTTATGATCTAACATTAAATTATGTAGGATTCAATTGTCAAGTTTTAAACTAATATAAATATTTTTTAATACATACATCGCTTATTATTAAATAATAGAAATTTTAGTATTTTCAAAGTAATAGAAATATAATTATTTTGTTAATGAATTTTTCACCAAATTGGAAAGAATAAATATTTGAAAAAGAGATTAAAAATTGGAATAAATAGTTAAAAAGAATTGAAAAAGTAAAAATTCAAATCAAATTTACTAAAGACCACTAAATAATATATTCAAAAGATGGATCAAACTTAAGAATGTAAATATTTATTGCTAAATTTTTAAAAGAGAAAAACATCCTGGTATCATAAATTATCCAAATCTTTTTAACAATATGGATTAAATTGTCAATCTTTAATGGTCAGGTCAATATGATTAGAACAACAAGAAAAATGGAAAATGGATTGCTTCTTGGAATGAAGAAGACATTTTAAAGAATGTTGGTGGATACTATAAGGATGGATAAAAGCAAGGATTTTGGAAAGATCTATTCTTAAATTTTTGGAAGTAAATTATTAAAAGTTAAAATTATTTAAAGTAAAGGACAAGTTTTAGAAACTGGAGAATATTAAAATGGCTTTAGAATTGGCAATTGGAATTATATTTGTTATTATAAGAAGATGTAATTTTTTGTTATTTGTTTAGTCGCGGAGGATTCTACAATAAAGATGGTTATAAGTAAGGCAAATGGGTTGAGTTTGATGAAGGATTTTATAATGGGAAATAAATCGCTTATCATGGTGAATATGATATCAAAGGTAAGAGGATCGGTAAATGGAATATAGTGCTTAATTGCAGAGATAATAAATAAATGTAACATTATATTGCTAAAAGAAATATAATAATTTTTTAGTGGTGGTGGATAATATGATTAAGAAGGAAGTGAGAAAAAGATTGGAAAATGGGTAGAGTTGGATGAAACATTTTATGATGATAAATAAATCACTTATATTGGTGAATATAATTTGAATGGCAGTAAGGTTGGTCAATGGGATGTCATTTTTTAATATAAACAAATGTAAATATGATATAAGTAAAAATATATTTTTAGTGGTGGTGGATAATATAATTAAGAAGGAGGTAATAAAAAAGTTGGAAATTGGGTAGAGTTAGAGGATGGGTTTAATTAACATAAATAAGTCACTTATATTGGTGAATATAATTTTAACGGCTGTAAAGTTGGTCAATGGGATGTTATTTTTTAATATAAATAAATGTAAACATGATATAAGTATAAATACACATTTAGTGGTGGTGGATAATATGATAAAGATGGAAGTGATAAAAAATTTGGAAAATGGGTAGAGTTGGATGATGGGTTTAATTAACATAAATAAGTCACTTATATTGGTGATTACAATATCAACGGTAAGAAGGTAGGCAGATGGGATATATGGTTGAGGAAGGAATAGATATTTGCAAATGATAAAAATGACAATGTGTAACTAATATTAAGTATGTTAGGGGTGGTGGAGAATATGATTAAGAAGGATTTTAGAAAAAGATTGGAAAATGGGCAGAGTTGGATGAAAGCTTTAATTATTATAAGTAATTCATCTATATTGGCGATTATAATATGAATGGAATGAAAACAGGAGTATGGAATAAAATAAATTTAAAATTCAATTCATTGTGGTATCATATTTAAGAATGAATTACATAGTGGTTGCGTTAATTTTGATGAAAATGGAAATGAGATATATAGGAGTGAGAAGTATTTAGTATTTAGTTATTAGCAATGCAATTATTTATGTTGGAGAATTCAATATGAATAAGAAGGTTGGTAGATGGCAAATTATGTTTGATAAGAGAGACGAAAAGTTCTACAAATAAGTGTAAATACTGTATTAGTATTAGGCATATATATGTGTTTAGAGGTGGAGGATTATATAAATTAGAAGGATCTGAGAAAAAAACCGGATAATGGGTAGAGTTGGATGAAAAATTTTATGATGATAAATAAGTCACTTATATTGGTGAATATAATTTGAATGGCAGCAAGGTTGGTAGATGGGATATATGGTTTCAGAAAAAAAATGAAGAGCAAACAAATGACAATATGTAAATAATATTTAAGTATAAGGAATATAATATGCGTTTTAGTGGTGGTGGATCATATGATTAAGAAGGTAGTTAGAAAAAGTTTGGAAAATGGATAGAGTTGGATGAAGGATTTTAGTTTTTTAAATAAGTCACTTATATTGGTGAATATAATATCAACGGTATGAAGTAAGGTCGTTGGGATATATGGTTTTAAAAGACAAATGGAGATATGACAAATGTCAATATGTAAATTATTTATGTAATAACAGTGGTGGTGGATCATATGAAGGAGAGTAGAATAAGATTGGAAGATGGGTAGAGTTGGACAAAAACTTTTGGTTGGGTAAATAAGTCATTTATAATGGCGAATATAATATGAAGGGAATGAAGATTGGTACATGGGTGGAAATTGATATAAAAGAGAATGTGAAACTTAGTGAAAAGAAATATGATATTTGAAGAGTTAAAAAAATAATATATATATAAACATAAATAATTAATAAATTATAATATAATTTGATTTTCATTGTATTGTTTATTCTGTAGCAATCTTTCAAATCTTTAAGGGTAAACCTTTATGTAGATACACATTTGAATTTTATCTTTCTGATTTTTAAATAGTCTATCTAAGTTTTGAATTAGCTGATTACTCCTCTCAGGCCATGGAATGTTGTGAGGTATTGCCCTGGCTAGCTATACTTTAAAATTAAACAAAAGGTTGTAGGTATTGCATACGTGCTAAGGGAAGATCCTTTGGGGAATTGATACAGAGAGGGTTGAAAACTGATATATTCAACTTTATTCAAAACCTCCACTTGTCTATATGCTGCCTAAGCTGATAGTTACTAAACTAAAGTATCAAGCAACTCCTTTCACGCAGCTACTTACTCTTTTCCAGTTAGTTTACAGTACTGTTAATTAATTGCAATTTTTGAAATTTTTTTTCCTTTGAACAAAAGTAATTTGCATTTTTATAATAGTTTTAAGATTAAAGTATTGTTTAAAATATAATCTTAATAAAACTTTTAAATTGCAATTAACGAAATTCATATTATTATCAGGTAATAATTCATATTATTATTTTATTATCCATTCAAACTTATTTTAAATCTAGCTTAGATTATTTGTTGGTAACAAAAAAATTTATAATGGAGATATTAATGATGAATCCCATAGTCTCTAGTTTCATAAAATAAATTTAGCAACAAACTTTTGAATTCTTTTGAATTTAAATAGACAACTTTAATATGATTTAATAAATTTCACAAAAATATAACATAAATTTAAATTAAAAGTGATATTTAATTAAAAATAAACATAATGATGAATAATTTATTACAACAAATTATCTTAGTAAATGTGAGTTAATTGCTAATTGCAGATACATCTAGAATTTTCTTCAAGAAGGTAATGTATTTGTCAAAGAAGAAAAAAAAAATTCTCAATAATAATTAATTGTAAAGTATGATAGATTAATAAATCCAAAATACTTATAATAATTAAGAATCTAATTTATTTAAATGCTTGAATAATAAGGGGATTTTAGATTCAGAGAATGCCCTTTACTTCAATTAACTCAAAATGAAATGCCAATGGTTATTATTATTAGAAGCAGTAGACAAGTCAGAAAGTGTTTGAGATAAAGAGATATGATATGTTGAGTAACCAATTATCAAATTAGTATCGGCAATTCTTGCAAAAAGTATAGTTTTGAGAATTTTAAAGTTAAAACAAAAATAAAGGAAATACTTTTTTCTTTATTAAATAATAGACTGAGGACTAGGTTATTAAACACTTTCTCACTTATAAAAAGAATTATGTTTCATTGAAAAATCACCTACCAAACTTAAAAAATAACAGAATTTTAACAAATAAAGAGTGATAGAATAACAATTAGAAGATTCCTCAACTGAATAAGTAAGTTCCTCCCTTAAAAAGATTTAAAATGATCACAATAAAGTAAACGAAGTAAAGAATAATTAATACAAAATATTTTATAAACAACTATATGATAAATTTAATAATACAAAGTAATCACTTTTTTGGATTAAACCAAATAAAATTAGATTTTCATTATTTTTGCCTATACAAAAAACCTTTTATGAAGTTTTTAGATTTTCTTTTTTATTATTTGTTTTAGCTTAAAAATACAACGAATTGATTGATTAACTTTTTGTACTAAACAACGAATTTTTGAGAATCTCAATAGAATAAATATTATTTATTAGAAGATATGGCTAGAAGGTTGGCAAAGATCATAAGGGTTGTGGAAAGGTCAATAATAATACTGAAATGAGAACTGTTTAGAAAGTAAAAATAGTCAAATAAGAAAAATATTTTATTATATAAAGAAAAACTTTAGTATATTTATTAATAAATTTTATTATGAGTATTTACCAAGAAGAAGATCAATCGTTAAAAAGAGTATATTTAGATGTTGTGGATTGCGGTCAAAAAAACTAATACTGTGATGGTAAAATTGTAAAAAGTAAGTAATTGAGAAAATTAATTTAAATATCAAATTTACAAAAAATAATGAAATTTAATACATTTAAGATGATGGGTAAATAATAAAAACGTATTGTTTTTGATATATCACTTAATAGGGATAAATATATTGAGAGTTTAAGTAATCCTGATTTAATGACTAATTTGGGATAAATCAATCATTTGTAATGGGAAGGGGTTTACAGTAATGATTTGAAGAAGGTTGGAAGATGGAGACCAATTTGGAAAGGTTCAGCATTAAGCGATTTTGGGGGATTGTACTCAGAAAATGGAAAAAAGTTTGGGCAATGGAAAGAATTATTCAAAACTTTTTCAGAGTAATATAGTGTTTTTAGCTTATTAAAGCTTAAGTATATGAAGTTGGAGAATACTTTGAAGATATAAAAACAGGAGATTGGAAATTTATCTATGAAGAAAATAAATGTAATTAAAATTTAGAATTTAAGCGGAGGTGGTTTATATGATGACTAAGGATTAAATATTGCCTTTGGGTAGATTTAAGCGATTATTTTTGGGAGTACTTTTTAATAATATTAAAATAAATAGCTATAATTAAATCATTTACAAAGGGGAGTATAGAAAAGGTAAAAAAATTGGTTTATGGTCAAACTTTAAGAATGGAAATAATGAAGAATGTGAAGTTATGTATGAATTTGTAGAATTATTATCCTTTTATTGTGATGGAGGTTTTTATAATGAATAAGGGTAGAAAAATGGAAAATGGGAAGATTTGAACTAAGATTTTAATTAGTAATTAAATATATGAATTTTAGAAATGAGAAAGTATTTTATAAAGGTGAATATCTAAATGGTATAAAAATTGGAAAATGGAATATAAAATATAGAGAGATAAAAGGGGATGAATATATGTACATATATTGAATAGTAAATTGTAGTGCGGGTAGATATTATAATAATAAAGGCTAAAAGTAAGGCTTATGGCTAGATTTATGCACTAATTTCTAAATGTAATATATTAATACAATAATTAGGGATAGTAAGGTTTACTTTTAGGGTGAATATAATTAGTATGGTGAGAAAATTGGTAGATGGGAAATTATTTTTATGGATTAAAAGATGTATTTCTATATTTATACAAATATAAAACTAAAGTGGTGGAGGAATATATGATACATAAAGCTTCAAAGTTGGGAATTGGGTGGTATTAAGTGATAGATTTTAAGAGTTGTTCTTTATATTATTTTTAACTTAGTAAGAGTTAAGTCATTTATCATGGATAATATATAAAAGGCAAAAGGTTTGGTAGATGGGATATTAGTTTTAAAGATGAAAGTTTTGAAAAGCCTGAACGGATGTTTAAAATAATTATAAATTATTATTTTAGTGGTGGAGGATTATTTAATGAATATGGTCAAAAATATGGAAAATGGACTGAAATTAGTGATAAATTTGATGAGTATTTTTTACATTTATGACTTTCTTAGTGATAATTAATTCATTTTTGAAGGCTATTATAAAAATGGGAAGAAACAAGGTTTATGGGATCTTTGTAACAATCAAGAATGGATGTAAAATATATATATATAGATTATAAATTAGTTATATTGGAGAAGGAAGTTTATGATCATGAAAAATTTTTAAAATGGAAGATGGATAGATAATAATTATAATTTGGATAGTAATGATCTTGAATTAATATCATTTAAAGTCTTAATAATTAAGTAATTTTTGAAGGTTTTTATTAAAATGGAAAAAGAATTGATAAATGGGATATTAAATTTAAAGAAATGTGGAGTGATAATGTTCAAATAATGTTTATAATTTAAATAATGAATTGATAGTGGTTGAGGATTATATAATAAGGAATCTTAAAAAAGTGGGTAATGGATAGATTTGATTGATACTTTCAAAGAGTATTTTTAGATTATGATTTATTTAGTGATAACTAGATTATTTAATAAAATACATCAATGGTGTCAAAATTGGTAAATGGGATATAAATGAAATGATTGATTATATTGAGAATACATTTAAAATATATAAAATGATAATGAATGGACAGATAAATATTATTAAGAGATGTATGAGACATATATATATTGTTCTTAGTGGCAATGGATCATATAATGAAGAAGGTTAAAAGAATGGTTTATGGAATTTTTTGGCTGCTAATTTTTGTGAGTAAGATATTATTTAAATAAGTTAACGATAAATCTTATATTCAGGTGAATATGATAATGGCAAAAAAATAGGAAATTGGGTTTAAGAGGAGAGATAAAATCATGAACTTTGAGTTAATGAATAATATTAAAAGAAAATTAATATATCCGAATTATTCTGACAAAATTATTGAGAAAAATACTTTCTTTTAAATCTAATAATAAAAGGAATATTTTTTTGAAAAAAAACCATTATTAAAACGCTCTCTCTAAATCACTATACTAATTTAAGGTCTAAAAATAATGATTTTACAACTATTTCTCGTTTAATTACAAAGCAACCACTACGAATAAGAACTTTTCTTAATTAGATTCCCTTTTAATTGTTCTTTTATAAGTTACTGATGAAAATATAAATTAGATAAATTTTCATTAATTATGTTTTTTATTTTATTACAAATATCCAAAAATCATAATAAGAAATTACAAATATTCTTTCCAAATATTCTAATATAAAAAATTAAATAATCTAATATATTTAGGAGTTTCTAATATGGTAAGATTATAATTAAAAAACTTATTAATCATCAGTAAATCTTATAATATTAATTAGGATAAAAATAAATTCTAAATTTTTAGCTTTTTAACAATCTTTATGATAATAATTATTAATTCTAATAATATTAGAAGAAAAAACAGAATATTCAATGTAAATAATAATTATTATTTGTCTGTTAAGTTTAATCTCAATCAAATTCCTTATTTTATTGAAAGAAAATTTAATTTAACATTAAATCTATAAAATATGATGTAAAGAATAAATATTCAAAAATTTTAAATTATAAGAAAATTACTAAAATGTTAAAACTATGCTTTCTTTATTTATTATGTATGTCAACATATGTATTTTTAGGGAGAATTTTTTCTGTTTAATTAATTATACTTTATAAATACTAAGATGAAATACCAGTTTAATCAACTGATTCCAAATAATTATTCGTATATTATTATACCTTTAATAAAGAAAGTTACATTT
>CAJJDN010000263.1:0-14301 GCA_905182985.1 Paramecium sonneborni | reverse complement strand
GGTCATGCTCATTTTTTCTAATCAGTTTGCTTCTCTCCAGATGGGGCTACATTATCTTCTGGTAGTTTGGATTGCATTATCCTTTTAAGGGATATTAAGACAGAAAAATAAAAGGCCAAATTTGTTTCTGAAAGAGTCTAATCAGTGTGCTTCTCACCTGATGGTAGCATATTAGCATCAAATTCAAATAATTCTATAAGTTTATGGGATGTACAGACATAATAAACAGCCAAATAGAATGGTCATACTAGTTTTATAGAATCAGTAAGCTTTTCCCCTGATGGTACTACATTAGCATCTGGCAGCGATGATAAATCTATACGTTTATGGGATGTTATGACAGGATTATAAAAAGCCTAATTTAGTCATAGTGAAGGAGATGATAAGTTTGTGTGGTTATGGGATGTTAAATCAGGATAACAAAAATCCAAATTTGATTGCCATCATCAAGGAGTCAAATCAATATCTTTCTCTCCTGATGGTATTATGTTGGCATTAGCAGCTGATAGAGTATGTTCTATTTGTTTATTTGATGTTGAGACAGGATAATTGAAAGCAAAATTGGATGGGCATTCTAGTTAAGCACTTTCTATATGTTTTTCTCCTGATGGTACTACATTAGCATCTGGTGGTCTTGATTTGTCTATCCGTTTATGGGATGCGAAAACAGGATCATAAAAAGCCAAATTGAATGGTCATTATAGACCAGTCATTTCCATATGTTTCTCTCCTAATGGTGCATTATTGGCTTCTGCTAGTATGGATAAACTATTCGTTTATGGGATGTTAAGACATAATAATAAAAAGTAAAAATGAATGATCATAGTCATACAGTCTGGTCAGAATGCTCCTTTACAAATGGTACTATTTTAATTACAGGTAATGATGATGGATCTATCTGTTTAAAGGAGGGTAAAACTGGATAATAAATTGAATCCTCAGATACATGTTACAAAAATTTTTTAGCTTAAGTTAAAACTCCTTTATTTTAAAACAATCCTCTTCCTGAAATTGGTATTATTTTAGTTATTTTAAGTAACCTCTAATATAACTATTCTCATTATATCAGAAATCTAAAACTTTTAAGCATAAAACGCTTTAATTTTATAAGGTGAATTTGTTAATCATTTAGAAATAGATTTAAAAACATTATTCTAGCAAAAAGGAAGTTTTATTTTGGAAAGGTGAATTGATCATTCATTTTTGGAGATATCATAAAATATATTATATGTTTTCCCCAAATATAAAGAAGATTATTATATGCTGAATTCGTCTTATTAAAGAAGTTGTCTCCTTCAAGTCGAAAAAAAATAGATAATCTAAACATGCTGTGAATCTGCTTATTTTTTAATTTGAATGACCAGAAAGGAAAAAAAAATTTATTTTTTTGACAATACTTTTAAATCCTAAGATTTTATCATAAAAAATTGAATTTATTCATATGTAATAAAGAATAATAATTATTAAAAATAAAAATGATTATAAATGACGAATTTTAGTGGTCCTAAAATTTTAACAATATCGATCAAATCTTAAACCTTGTTTAGAACAAAAAAAAACATGGAAAATACATAGCTTGGGTAAAGTGAAAATTATTTGAATATTTTATATTTTAATGATGGCTAGAAGCAAGGGTTATGGAAAGATTTCTTCCTAAATTTTTGGAGGAAAATATTTATTATTATTTCAATTTATGAATACTTGGGCTCAAGTTTTCGAAACTGGAGAATATAGTAATAACTTGAGAATAGGCAGTTGGATATATCAGTGTTACGAATAAGGAATGTACATATTTTATAATTTATCTTAGTGTTGATGGATTTCACAATAAATATTGGTAAAAGTAAAGAAAATGGCTTGATTTAGATTAAGGGTTTCAAAATAATAAATAAATGAATATATTATGAATGAAAGGAAGGTAGGTATATGGGATATAATGTATGATAATAGTTATTAAAGGGATATTAATAAATGTAAATATCATATAATATAAATATAGTGGTGATGGATAATATGAACAAAAAGGTAATTAGAAAATGATTAGAAATTGGTTAAATGGGATAAATAAATCATTTTAACTGGTGAATAAAATATAAAAGGTAAAAAAGTAAGAACATGGATAGAAATGGAAATTATAGAGAATAGAAAACGAAGGTAAATGTAATATAATTGAAAATTTATATTATATATAAATTTTTAGATATATTTCTAATTTCTTTAGGATAAAAATTGATTAAAAAAATCTACGATTTTTGTATTCCTATATAATAAAATCTATCATTATAAATAATTTGTAGGAAGTATTTGGATATGATTTTTTAAAATTATCTAATTCATAGATGATTTGCCATCAATCTATTAAATAAATAGAAATATATCCCCTATCAGTGATAGAGTGAGTCAGAAGTTCGAGCTGAATATTAAAATAATAAAAGAGCCTTATAGGTGCTCTCTGATTTTATAGAATCAAAATTATTTTATTTTTATGAATAAACTATCTTCTTTAAGCTCAATTTATTAATAACGAAATATATTTTCTTTGAAAACTGATTTCTGTTCGATATAAAGCAAATCATTTAAGTTATTAGAGGAAGTTTGAATAAAAGATTCTTTAAGAATGAGGATAAAGATGCTACTTCAAACAAAATATAGACAGTTCATTCGATTTCTCTATTTTTTTGATTTTAAAAAATGAGATATTTGTTAGGGAAACCTTAAAAAAATAGAAATTAATTTATTTATACCAAATCACAAATTTTGACTACAATTATATTGTTTTAGAGTTGTCAGTAAAGAGTAAAATAAAATAAACTAGAGCTATATAAGATCAATAGGCAAGAGAGTCTAAAATAAATAAATATCAAAATAAACTTAATCAAGATATAATTTGTGTTTTTCTTCCTTTTGACAATTATATTTACAATATTTCATTTAAAACATTTAAAATAATCATAAGAAAATGAAAAAACTAAAATACAACTACAAATTATAAAATATGCCAACTTACAATGAAAATAATGACCAAATAACAGTAAATACTTTTGTTAAATAATTTATTTTAGTAGAGAAAATAATCTTATCTTTAATCAAATAAGATGAAATTTAGAAAGCGTTAATTTTAAGAAAATAATCTTGAAAGATTATTTCTTGAAAAAGTTGATGATTTTTGTTAATTTTAATAGTTTTTTTTTTAATTTTTGTTTCCATAATAAATAATTTCGCCTCCTTTCGAAATTTAATAATGATTCATAGTCCTTAGATATGATAGAAGAAGAGATGATTTTAAGCTGAATTAAATTCCATAAATTTATATTATTACAATCTTTGCTAATATTTTATAATTCATTAATGATTAAGAAAAAAAATATATGAATCTATTTATGCGTGATCAGCATTTGCAGCTATGAATATTGAATTTTCAAACTTAAATGATAATATTTAATTTATATTCTATTTTATAAAAATAGATTTAAAAAAAAGGAAAATAAAAACAGAAGGGCAAAGAAAAACTGTATATTTAAATAATATCTCTGTTATATAATTCTCATTAATTTGATTTTTATAGTCATCCGTATCATCTTGAAACATTACATTTCCTATTTCACTAACCTGAACTATAATTTAGAAGTATCATTTACATATTAGATTAATAATTATTTGATTTCTATTTTAAGTTCAAATTCACATCTAAATATAATTAAGTTATATCCTCTCAAATTAATAAAATTTCACAACTTTAAATAAATTATAGGTTGATTAAATTAAATTATTTTTTTTGTTTACTAATAATTCGATTGCTAAGAAATTGCTTTTATACTTCCTCATGATTATAACAAATAATTCTTAGACACCCTTCTGGTTAAATTATTTATTCATAAATATTATATGGGTAACATTTTACTCCTTGGAATATTGAAAAAACTATTTTATAAAGCTGATCATTTTTACAATTTCTTTCTATTAAATGAAATCTCAAAGTACTGTTATATTTTTATCTAATACTTAATCCAGAAATATCCCCAAAAAAAAGATGGTCATTTAAAATTCCTATCTGGGTTCAATTACTTTATTTGTTTAATAAGAATGAATTCACTGATCAACCTCAAGAGGTTTTTTATGGTATCTATCTGAGATTTTTTCTCGTTAATCTGATTACATTTACTAATTCAAAATTTTATAACAATCATATCTCTTGAAATTTATTTAATTCAACTTATAATTAGATAATACATATATATACATCATTTCAAAACAAATTTCAATTAAGGTGATTAAATATATTTAATGGGAATGAAAATTTGTAAATTGTTAAATCCAATCTATTCTATTAATTATAAATCCAATAATTCCTAATGAAATAACATATTCTTAACCTACCTTCTATTAAGAAATAATAAATTTAATGAATATATATATTTTTAGTCTTCTATCGAACTTACCAATTAACTTTAATCATTAAAGAAATTTATGATCTCTAATCTATAAATCATCATTTCTAAGCTATATTGTTTTGCATTTAATTATTCTAACACTTGATCCTTATTTAATTTATTTACACTTTTCCAAAATGATGTAATCTGCTCAACACGCTTTTATCTTAGGAAACTATTGATGCATTTTAATTATTATTTAATTTTAGGATTTCTGTTAATCTTATATTTTATACTATAAATAATCAAATACCAATAACTTTAGTGTTCTAGCCAAAAATAAGTGTAGAAAAGAATATGCAAATACTTAGTATCATGCTTATAAAAAAAATAGCAAAATGATATTTGAGTAGAATGGATTTATGTAAAAATATTCTAATATAAACACTTTTAAGAAATAAGATTGACTCTATCTATATTTGGAATATAAATTAATGTTATTGATGATTTCCTTCATATAGTAATTACTTATTACAAATAAAGCATTTCTTTTAAATTTCTAAAAGTGGTCTCTACTTCAAAAATCATTGAATATACTGCCAGCATTCTTAAAAAAAATTGATCTCCTTTTAGCAAATTATATTAAAGGTATTGAATGGTCAAGTTTACAAAATAGATATGACATAAATTAAAAATATCCAAAGGAATGTTAAAATAATGCTCAAACATTATTTGAAGTTTTCTTCAACAATTTTCAGCATAAAATCTCTGAGAATATGGGGAGTATAGGTTTTGAATCAATTTGAGATAGAAATTATTCATATATCGAAAATTAAATTAAATTAATCCAATAAAGTATTTGCTGAAACATCATTAATTTATACATAAAAAAATGTATAAAATCTCTATTAGTAGAAATACGTGTAAGCTAACTTTTCGTGACCGTTGGTTATGTTTGCAATATGACAGATGAAGAAAGAAAAATAAATTTGCATAAGTGTTACAATAGTATGTTTAGTAGATAATATGTTTTAATATGTTTTGATGCTGTTATATTTATTGGATCAATATCACCTTATTTCTGATATCCATTAGAGTAAATCAGCAAAAAAAAGAAATCAATTTCTTCCTTATAAACTAACTAAATAAAACTGAATAATAGAGAAAAATTGTTTGTAATTGTACTAATGAAATCCATGGAAAAGATACTAATTAAAAAAAATTAAGATTATTAATGATCTGACTAAAATAGAAGAACCCATACTGATTTGTAGTAAGATAATGTTATTAATTCCAATCAGAATTAAGCGTAAAATTAACATTCTTAATTATTAAAAAACTACTATGCATACCTAGCAATGTAAAATAAATGCAAAGGATCAAGTTAAATAATCTATCAAAGGTAAAATTCTTTAGATTTACAGGTTTGGCAGACAGATTCGTATAGGTTAAAAGTTTGACTTTTATTTTAAAATTACTCCAATTACCATCTGGATTTTATTAATAGTTATTCTGCTAACACAATTACTTTTTCCTGTATCTTTTAAAGGTTCACTAATTTGAAGAATTATGTAGATTTAATTGTTTTTTAATTAAATCTAAAAAATTGAAAGCTTCGATAGCTAATCCTTCTGTTATACATCCTTATAATACATTCTGGTTTTATACAATTATAACCATAAAATTTGCTCAGATACTTTCCCTTTTTGACTATTTTAAATTTGCCTTATATGATTAATTGGTAGTATTAAAATACTATATTATATATTGATTCACTACCAATTTTACCTTTCAATAAACTTTGAACACCTTCATTATTTTATTTTAGATAAATATTCTTTCTTCTAGCTGGAATATTTATCTTACGTTTAATTTATTACTATTCTAATAAAAGGTAATTCTTGATGATTGAAGCATAAATAAACTCAAAATTATTTATAATTTATACGAGATAAATTCTTCCAAATTCTCCTAATATATTAACAATAAGTCAATCGATAGCATTTGCCACAGTAGAAATAGGCATTCAAGGTGTGTATTTATGGATATTTCAAATTCTATTAAATACTCTTAATAATATTAATGTAGAAAACACTGTATACCATTTAACACTACTTATTATAAAATTACAACTTAATTACCATTAATTACATTCAATGTTACTTTAGAATGTAAATATAAGATTTAGTTGAAGTAATTAGATTATCCAATTATATCATTACTTTTCATATTTTTTAGTTTCATACTTGCAAAAATGTAAAATAATAAATGCACATTTTTTGAGGATTTATATTGCTAAGAGGTCAAATTATAATTAGATTGGCAATCAATAGAATTTTTACCTTTCCTTTTTATTCTTATTTTGATTTAAATTTTGATGAGTTATGCAATTGTTTATAATTTATATTTAAGACATTAAGAAACTTAATCTTCTCCATTAATATCAAAATATTAAACTTCATATCCAAATTCTAAATATAAATAATTGGTTTCTAATTGACTGTAATTGCTATACTTAAAAATATTATCCAACTCCATATTCATTTGTAATTATAGATACCCTGTATTTAAAAAGCTCCATCCAGAAATTATTATAAACCTCTAATATTTTGCATAAATAATATTATCAAAAATAAAGTTATTGAAGTAGAAATTAATTGTAATGAAATACTAAGATTCTCATAAAATAAAAAAAAATATTTTTTATTTATTATCTTAACTTAGCAACGCCATTATTAGAAATACCTAATATCAATTTAGTTTTTACGATTGTAATCGCTACCATAAGCATATCTTATATAACCTCAACTATAAGTGCTATTCTAACCCTTTAAATAAACAGAAATATATCTTCCATAAGAAAATACCTGATGGAATCTACAATAGATGAAGAGAAAACATCTTTCAATATCTGCTGAAAGAGGAAACTGAATTTTAGGTAGTTTTAGGATCTCTACAATATTAACAGCACCACTTTCAACAGCCAATTTAGGCTTATTATAGTTATACAAATTACAAGCACATCATGAAATTAGCATAAAATAATAAAAAATCATATAACATTTATAAGGAAAGTATAATTTAAATATTTCACAAGAGTTGAGATTATAACTCATCATGCATATAACTTAAATTATTGTAATTAATATAACGCAACTTTGTAGTAACTGAATACGATTATTTGTTTACTAGATCTCATTCGATTAACTACATAGTATTTAATAAATCAATACCAAAACAACTTATTTTCCGTAATGTTAATGCGAAAATTAGGATGTGAAAAAATAAGAATATAAGTAATTCGAATGTAATAATTTATTATCAAGCATTTCTTTTAGATTATCATTATCACATAAGCTAAGCGTAGCAAATCATAATCAAATAGCTTTCCTTCATCATCCACCTGATTAACTCTCAATATCTCATCTAATAATCTAAATAGCATAATATAACTAAAATAATACATTCTAGTCCTTAAGGCAGGGAAAAATATTAACAACTCATATATTAATAGTAAGGTCTCCACCTAAAAAAACAACCCGAAATGAATAGCAGCTATTCCATATGTACAATAAACATCTACCAATCCCATAAAATATTGTTAATTGAACGCTATAAAGAATAAAAAAGGAAACAACATAATAATCCATGCACAAAGTAACATATATGCTTCCTTGTTTTATTTGCAATAAACCTAAAATAGAACTACCAACTAATAGTCAACATCACCCAAAATTTTTCTTCCCATAAATCAAATAAATCCTTATATTGGACCGATCATTAACCCAGAAAATATAATTAAATCAACAACTTCTCCAATATCATCGTCAGTTATAGTTTTCATAAATAAATATGAATGCATAGCCAATTTATTCCTAATGTTCTCATTATGAAAATCGTAAAGTTATACCCAATAGAATTAATAAAAAACTTACTGGCATACAACTGAAATTGCACCTAACAATCTTACATCTACTCCAATACTTAGAATTCTCGATAGTATCTAGCTATCTAAAGATAAATATGTGATTTTCAAAATACACATTATAGCACATGATGACAAACCGCTTATGATAATTCTACTATACAGAAAAAACACAAGACAACATAGACAGAAATAAAATCATTAATGCATCAATCGAAATAGATATGCTAAAAATCTTCATAATCTTCCTAACATCAAACTTATCAATAAATATTCCAATTGGAATAACTGCAAAAAAAAATGAGCTATTTAATAGGTATATAAACCTAACAAACAACTGTATAATCAAGATTAAAAATTAGAAATAGTATTATTTATCCTAATGCTCGAAATTAATCAAAGATTATATTTATGAGCATAAAACAAAGATGATTACTATCATTTTACAAAAATGAGTCATTTTTAAAAAGTAAAACAAATATTATTACACATAATACACAAATTAAGTGTATTTAATTCTAATTAAAATTTTCAGTACTATTAGGAGTAATTATATCAAACATATGCTGAACATAATTCATATGAAAAACTATGAACTTTTTTTTATAAAATTTCTAATTTAGTATGTAACGATGTTTATACAAACAGAATACCTCAAAAAGTATAAAATGGAATTATGAGTATCACAATATTCAAAATAATGTTCCTCTAGATTGAATAAAAGTTTTTGTATAAGTTCCCGAGATGAGCTGAGTTATGCTGCAAGTCGTTCACTTCCTGTTTGTAGAGACAGCTTAAAATCTGTACAAAGAATAACAATTTTTTGCATGTGGGAACAAAGTAATAATTAGAATAGACCATATAGACAGATAGTCTGCCAAAATATTTGGTAAATGGTGATACTGCTATATATGATGCATACACAAGAACGGCACAACCTTTTTCAGATGTAACTCTTATAAATGGTCAAATAACCTTAGTTCTATAATTGAGCTAGGCAGAAAGAAGATTACAATAATTATCCAATGCATGCATAGTACTTACTTTTTATTGTAAAGAAAATTATTACAATTCAGAAAGTCATTCAAACCAATGTGTTATTTGCGAGATTTCCTCACATTTCAATTAATTTTGCTAGCGGAATAGCAGTTGGTATGGCTACTCATATCTCAACTTATAATCTTGGTAAGGTAACAGATACCTGCTTCGTATTTTGTTAATCCAGAAATTACAATTCAAGAGGTAACTCAAAAATAATTTTCAGCATCTTACTTCCCTAATGGATGTCAAAATATAAACTACAAAGAATGATATAACGCAATGATTAAGGTTAAGAGAAGCATTACAGTTCATGGAAAAAACAGATATAGAAGAAAAAAAAATCGTTATGAATACTTAGAATTGAGATACCTTATCAAGTTAATAAAATTAAAAATATTGAATTATTAGCAAGAGATAAAATAATTGGTGGAAGACATGATTCTGATCCTAATATCATATTAAATCACTCATATGAACACTCTTCCTTATAAATATATTTTGTAATTAATATTTTAGCACTAAATAATGGATGATTGATACTTAGGAATGTATTAATTTTGTTAATTTTAAAGAAGTAGCCATTAAACTCAGAAGTTCATTACTTTTCAATAAAGCATTTTCAGAAATACATTTAGAAATAGTATTGCTCGTTTATATTTACATTATTTTTAGAATCATTGAAATTTTAATGGATCAAAAGACCTACTAATCCAAAAGATAAGATTATTAAATGAAAAGCGGAAATTTATCTCCTAATGATAATATTTTAATTGATTGTTTAGGTATTTTAAAAATTACTAGAAATAATGAGCGTTCAAATAAATTTCATTTAACACATCAACAACGTAAAACAATCTTAGATATGAGAACAAAATCTCCTTTCATCCTCTGGTGTGTTTAATTATTGGTAATATTTAATGCTACAAAATTATTTGATATAAATTTTTTAGTTCATATAGCTGAAAAGGCTGCATCACAGACAGGAATGATGTCAGACGAAAATGATACTTAAAAACAAATATTTTATTGGAATATTTACATTGATCATTTTGGGGTTATTAATGAATTCATAAGTTATCAAAGAGTTCTGATACTTGTTGAAAAAGCAATGATTTGGATTATAAGAGAGAGTTTATATGTTAAAATATCTTTTAATATTCAGTTAAAATCAAAATATGCTATAAATGCATTTGCATTAAAAGGCACTAAAATTTTTTAGATGGATTTAACTATTAAAGTACATTTATTGGCTAGCTATGGACTAACTTTATCTTGGATTTTAAATAGTGTACTTCAATTTACATTTTGTATAATGTGTATTATTGCATTACAAAAAATGTATTCCAAAACAATGAGAGAGAATAAAGTTGTTAAATAGTAATTTAAATAATTAAGTTATTAAATTGCGTGTAAATTTTTTTAACCTTTATTTCACATATATGTCATACTACTGTCCATTGTTATACGTGCAAAACTATTTAAATACAATTTTTTATTGTTAATAATTAATTTTTATGTTGTATAGAACAGCATAATTATTAATGGAATAGCCAAGTAATTTTGTAGTGGAACTAAAAAATCGACATTCTTTAAAAAACATTTAATTGATAATGTAAATTTGTTGTAACATTTCCATGTTCTATTGTTAGAAGTAAATTATTGGGAAAAGGTTTCAATGCAGTACTTTAATTTAAAACAATCATGCAAAAGAAGAATATTTTATAAAAGGATTTAAAAAATTAGAATTATATATGTAAGAGTATTATTATAAGAAAAAAAAAAATATCAACATGGTATTAAATGAATCATTAATGGATGCGATACTTTGATAGTAGAAGAGAATGATATATTTGAAGAATCTGGTACATTAGCTCCAGCTGATATAGACTTAGAGTAATAGATGGAATATCAAAGTCAAAAGTTATGTACAACGGATAGAAATTTGAATGGTTTAAATATTGTATTTGTACCTAATATGCTTATATGCGAATCATATGGAGAGAAATTGCATAAGGAAAGTATATTTGAGACAGTTTTTTTTTTCAATGTATTGTGGGAATATTGGATGTTAAAAGAGTAAATGTTCTAATAAGGTTAAGGGTTAATCTTTTAATGAGATTGGTAAATTAGTTGAGATTCATTTGGTAGTGGAACTTTGAAAGAATCGATAAGATTAATAAAGAATGAGGATGAATTTGATGATATAATAGGATTAGGCTTATAGTATTTAACTTTATCTGATTATAAGATATAATAGCATAAATTACATTCAAATGTGTTTTCATTCAA
This sequence comes from Paramecium sonneborni, assembly GCA_905182985.1. NCBI lineage: Eukaryota > Ciliophora > Oligohymenophorea > Peniculida > Parameciidae > Paramecium > Paramecium sonneborni. The sequence goes on along the minus strand of CAJJDN010000263.1, from coordinate 2,676 downwards.
AATGAATAGTTGTACTGGAAATTTAAGCTCATAATTACTATTATGTGAGAGGGATAATTCAAAAATAAAAGGAGAATGAATCTATCATTATGCTTATGAATAGGTCATTAACGTAAGAATAAATTAGAGTTTATAATTAGGATACTGGAATATGTAAGCATTAACATAAATGTAAAAAGGTCGTGGAAACAAGAACCACTCTGGATGAGAATGATATTTGAATGATTAAAGTTGAATCAAAATGACTAAATTATCAAATATTGCCAGACATCAACTTTTGTTATTTATGGACATAATTTCATTTTATCACCTAAAAATTACATTTTGGCAATAACATATATAATATAGAATTTATAAAAAAATCTATTAGTCACTCCTTATCAACTTTCATCAATAGGTTAGATTTTTGGAATATAGATCAAGAATAGTAAGGATTTATTATCAATTATATAGAGACCCATATGAATTTTAGGCAATGTCTTTATTATCTTTATTAAAAAGTATTTTGATAAATTTGATAGAGTAGGCTTGACATTGAATAAGAATCTAGAATGAAATTCATAAAAACACACTAAAGAATAAATTCCTAATTTTTACTAAAGTATTATAACCTCTCTATGAGTTCAAGATTTTAACTAGATCAAATAAAAATATAAAGTTAATAAGGATTAAATTTTTTTTGTAATTTTATTTTTTAGCTTGAGTCACAATAGCTTGATTGTTATTTGATTCTTTTGATAATATATCAAAAAATCTCACAATTCAATGCTCTTAAATAAGTTTGAGATAGCATTTAACCAACAATAAATCAAAATCATCAATCCATTTTTTCTTTTGAAAACTCAAACTTTTCTTTTAGTGAATACCACACAGAATACTGAAAAAGCTACCAATAATTCCTTTCATAAAATTAAGTACTTTTATGATTATAAAAATATGATATTAATTTTAAAAATTCAAACAAATCGAAGATTTTTTATATTATAGTTCTTATAATTTTTTTACTTTTTTATTTAGATTTCCTTTGATTAATTGTCCCAAGTGATTAAATACATTCCATCATAACTTAATTGTCCATAAATATTATCATTATTAAATTAAATAGATTATAAAGCTATAAAGTCTCCGTTTTCCTGCTTTTTATTATATTCACATTCTTGCATTTCTTATTCAATAGTAAGTATTTTGAATTTAAGCATTATGAAATGAATAAACAATCGCAATAACTTGAACCATTCTAAACAGCAATTTCCCTAGTGTTCCTATATCAATTATTATTTGTATTCAATTCATTTACATACATATATTCTTTAAAATAAGGTAATTTAATAATCATTTCGAAAACATTATCGTTATCCATATTATAAATTATAAGAGTCGATTTTAATTTAATTTACGAGATCAAATTATTTATTATCATGATTAATTGTTTCAAATTAAAAATTATAGTTTATTAATTCATATCTTTTAGTAGCACAATGTTCACTTTAAAATACTTATTATAATGGTTCTCCTGTAGATAAATATTCTGATCTATTATAAACTTCACCTAAATATATAAAATTAATATCTCCTATTCAAAATCGATCTTTACTGACAATTTCAAATTCGATAAATTAAATGAATCATTTAATTTATTTTAAATATCCAATAAATTTTATAGAGCTATTCTCCATGTTAAACTAAGATCATAGTGTAATTATTTTATATCTTATTTATAAAAAGGCGGCAATACAACCATTATTGCATCTAAATTAATTATAGAAATATTAACCTCCTGAAAATTTTAATCTATCATCATCACTATAACTTATTGCTTTGACTAATAATTCCATATATCAATTAATTACAAAGGCTGTTAATTCAGGTCCTTCATTTTCTAATTTTAAAAGACTCTCTGTAAAATTTCTAATCCTGATACATCTATGAACATTATGATTATTTTGAAGGTAATTCCTTAATTATCACCAATCATATATTTAATCTATTCATGTTATGCAAAATATTAAACAACTAAAGCAGATAATATCATATAAATCACATCAAACTTTATTTTGATAACATAGATATTCATAAAATTTATAAAAAAATACAATCATGATTCTTATTAAATATTTTATTAGTGATTATTAATTATTAGATTATTATTATTCTAATGTAATGATTATAAAGCTACCTTAATTAATATCTCTTTATTATAAATCACTATCTTCATTATGGGGTATATAGATTCCTTTAAGTTTAATTCAGGCCCACCCTTAAGCTCCATAAGCTCGGCTGGTCTCCTAGAAGCTGAGTATGGCATAGCCCACAAATGGTCGAGAAGCCTCAGTGGCTAATGGGGATCTCCAAGTTAATTTATGGAGTAGTCCTCACTTGTTTTTAAGCTTGGCAAGGTGAATCCCAGAACACTGCTGTTTACCAAAAGGGTTGGGTTTGGGGTTGGTCAAAACTAGCCTAGCACAACACTATCACGCTAGTAATATGGTTAGGGCCATGTAAAAAAAAGTACTTTTGATTTCCCTGGGGTTTTAGGATAGGGGATTGGGGATATGTGATAGGGGAATTTTATAATAGATCTATTACCCTAGGAATAATGTATTTTATAGAGAAATTTACATTGAACATTATTTTAATGTATTTCTTTTTTGGGTTTGGGTTTGGGGTTGGGTTTGG
>CAJJDN010000262.1:20603-45328 GCA_905182985.1 Paramecium sonneborni | reverse complement strand
CCCAAACCCAAACCCATGTGTAGAGAATTCAACATGGTGTGACTGCTGAATTAAACCTACTAGTGGGCCAAACCCAAACCCAAAAAGCGAATCAAAACAATATAATAAACCTTTGAATAAACTTCTCTGCAATGAAGTTAAAAAATAGTATTTCAATTTTGATTTCTCATAACTCTTAAATCAAAATGACAATGATTGTTACATTATTTGATTAGAAAATAATTTTTATATTTGAACTATTTGTGAAAATTAAAAAAATTTTGCATTGATTTAATTATTTCAATTAATATTTAATGAAACGATATTAAATCACATAATAGTCAAGGATAAAAATATTTAAAATAATAAAGAGTTTTTCAAATCACTCACTCAATTTTCATATATTTATTCTTCTTCTTTACTCAAATATTTTATTAAGCAATGTCAATTCTTCGAATTTTTTTAGGAAAATAACAAATGACAACAATTATACTAAAAATTATTGAATATATATGAATCTAATAAAATTACAAATTATAATTACAGCAATAGAACTAGGTAACTTTCTTATTTATCTCTTCTAATAATTAATTTTTTTTGGAACTTTTTTCCAAAAATTTAATTCCATCCTTCATTTCTAACAAAATCAGATACTCATTCAAAAGTTTATTCTCCATATATCTGTACAAAAGACTATTCATATCAAAAGTAGATTAATGATGGAAAAATCTATATTACTAGTCTATCCCTTCCATTTTCTTATCTTATTATTCATTTACTAAAATACTTATTTGCAATTGATTGAAAAAGTCATAATCTTTTAAAGCAATGCTTCTAAATGAAAATAGCTTAGATTTTTCAACACTTTGAATAGTTAAGTGAGATTAGAATTAAATATGTAGACATTATTTTATATTTAGATGGATTCCATCTAATTTTAAAATCAATTAAGAGTCCTTTTAATAAAAATTAAATAGAATAAGATCAGGTTAGATTTACAATTTAAGAGATGAAAAAGATAAAGCTATTATAGTTAGTAAGCTTAATACTTAAAATTTAACTTTAGGGAGTTTAATTATGATAATGGTTTACAATGAAGATATGAGGCCATAATATTATAAATAATTTGATTAAATCCTTCGTCTTGGTCATCTTGATTTTACTAATTAAATGAAGTATGATAGAAGAGCAGAAAGTGGAGAAGGTAGATCATCTGCAAGAGAAACCAATTTAAGAATTTGTGCAGAAGTTATAGCTTAATAATTTCTAAATTAAATGAATATCTCTCTTTCGCCATTGGTTTTATCTGTATGAAATATTGAAATTCCTATGAAATCTAATAATAAAACATATAAGGTCCTCCATCTCTAAATTAAATTAAAGAATTTAATACATTATATTAATTTAGAAATCCACATTAAGAATCTAAATTAGAATTGATAATGATATTTTAATTTATTAAAAATTGATAAGGATTCAGTATGAAGAACTGTTACGGATATCCAATAGGATTAGGAGAATCATGTTTTGATAAATTTCAAACAGTTTTAGCTCATGCTATAATGAGTATCCCATCAATATAAATTATATTGTACAAGTATAAAAATAAGAATTTATATTTAATCTTTATATATAATTTAATTTATTTTATATCTATTGAATAAACAACAATGAGTATTTTTTATAATAAAAATGAAAATAATTAAATAACTGGAGGCTGCAATAAAATCGAATGATACTTTAATCAAATTACTTCCAGCATTACAATTAATAATTAATTCATTTCAGATCTTCATTTTCATATCAAAGACACTTGATTAGCAAACTTATCTTAATTGTTTATCCATTACTACCAGAAGCAATTAATATAATTTTAAGACAACTACTAAATGTATTTAAAGACTAAGTAGAATGATTCTGATTAAGCAAGAATATTTTAATCTAATGAAAGACTCTAAAATCTAATTAATTTTATTAGAGATCCATTTATCTCATAACCAAGCCTTTGATACTGATAACTTAGCTGAAAATTTATTTGAATTTGATTCAAACAATTATAAAAAATTCAAAAATATTAAAATAGATAAACTATTTACTATTAAATCATTTAAAACTTTACTCTTTCTAACTGATATTCAAAATCATAAACTATTACATTATTTTAGATCTTTACAATTATTTAAAGAATAATGCAAATGAAACAAATCCTCATTTAATTTAATTCATCTGTAAAACTTCATTTAAATATTTAAGTTAGATCTATCTCAGGGCTTTTGTAAAATACTTAATCAATACATATATGTATTTCTTTAGATAAATCTTATGTCATTGATATTTTAATAATTCTTGAATTGTCAAGGATTCATTTGATACATAATTGATCAAATCATAAACACGTTATTTTTTGTCTAAATTGTATGCTATTTCCTTATGAAAAATAAAAAAGAACAATTAAATAATCATCTTTTTATTAAAAAAAAGAAAAGTATGACATGCAGCTTCAACTTAAATTTATATTAGAAAACATTCTGGTACTACAATGACTGGAAAATTCAGTAAGATAATCAAAGTTGAAAATTTACATATATTAGAATTAAATGGAATATCATAAGACATTGATAGATTTAAGAATGTCATTTAATTTTTTCAGAATAATCAACTTGATTATGAAGAAGCATCAAATTTGGTAGTTAATACTAAACCATGAATGAATACATTGCTTTTAAAATTCTCAACTTTTAAATCTTATAGTTAATTCATTTTAGCCTAAACTGATTGTTTTCCATAATTGATAGATGAAAAATTAATTAATCTTAGAAAACTACTTAAAGACAACACATTAAAAATGTTAGAACCTGAAAATGGTAGTGCTTAGAATTGGGATATTTAATTGTCAACATATTAAAATAATTATCAAGTTGCAATAGTAACGAGGAACAGTCTAATAAAATATATAGAAATCGAATTCCGAGATTATGCAGAAATACTGCTATATTAATAAACAATAGTAATTCTTTAGTAATTAAATTTAGAATCATATGCTTTTAAATATGGTAGGATCTCAAATTTATAAAAATATTTTCATGAATCTAGTATGAAATTTATTTGTTTAGGCTTTGAAAAACAGTTGTTAAGTTTAATTTTCTAAGTGAATCTTATTGTGTCAATTTATACTGCTTATAAGAATACTGTGATTAATAAGGTTACTATTAAAGAGTGGAATACAGAATAATATATTCTATATTTACAATAATTAAGTTAACTAATAATAAAAGCCTTTGATTTGAGAGAAGATTTAAAATTACTTAGATAGTCTTTAGTTCGGTTATAATCTATTAAAAATTTAAGGAATTATCCTCAAGAACTTAATTTAAATTTGATGTCAATCAAATGATAGTAAGAAATGGTAGAAAAAATAACAAATTGGCATCAATAATTAAAAATCATAAATTATAATCTTAATTTAAATTTAACTAATTATTATTCTGCTATTATTAATTCTTTAGTATATTGCTCAAAGTAATACCTTTAACTCTTTAATTTATTTAAGCTGCTGGTTCAGAAATTATTATTGGTTTCAATTGCAAGATTTCTTTAGCATCATCTTAAATTGTTCTATCGCTGCTAAATTTAAAAAAGATCTGATAGCATTTTAAATATTTTCTTTGGCTCATTCATTTGGTTAACGATACAAATCATCAACCTAAATTTATCAGAATTAATTTTTACTTATTATTATGTTTTTATATAGTCTTTGAAGTATTAACCAACAATTGTCATTCTTATGTCTTATTCCATTTCAATTCTTAATTATGTCTAAATCTTCCATTATAAATTTCTTAAAATACTTTCAATAATTCTTATCTGTATTCGTCATTTTTTCTTTCATTTTACAGTACAATATATTATATCTATATAATAAGGCTTTAGTATCTTCATCTATTTACTTAAAATTATTTGTAAATTTTTAAATAATTTAAGTCTTTGTATAAAAAATCTAAATTTTTTAAGTTTAATTATATCCTAATAATTTAAGATAAATAATAATCAAACTATATCAATATTTTCAACTTAAGTTCCAAATATAAACATATCTTTTCTTTCAACTGCTTCATCAATTTCTAAACTATTAAGCATAAATTCATAATAAATTTCATATTTGATATACCTAATGATTCTGTTCCAGCAGTTGAAATATGTTAAAATAATTCTGCAGCAGGAATAATAATTTTAGCATTACTGACATTATAATTAGGCATAAAAATTACTTTTAAAAGATCTCCATTAATGATCATTATTAATAACATAGCAACTGAATTATTAATTTAATAACTCATTTTGCATTAACATAACCAGAAGCTTACTTTACCACCAAAACATACACTTCTAGGTACAATCTTTTACTTTCTTCAGGTAAAGATTCTGTAATGACCAAATCATATAAAATGTTGATTAATTATCTTTTGTATTCATGAATTCTTTTGACTTAAATATCAAATAATGAATCAATGGTTAAATCAACTTAACAGGTATTCCTTCTTCTTCAACAATTGAAAGAGCACTTAATTTACATCAATTATTTTTATATTTTACTATTATATTAGAATAATATACTTTTTCTAGAAACAAGGAATTAATTAAATACATAATTTCTAAATATCTTAGAAGAATTTTTTTCAATCAAAGGTTGAGCTTCTGGTAAAAATGTATGATTTGTATAATTGAAAGATTGAGTAACAATTCACCAAGAATTCATGTTATCCAATTATTCAATATCTATTAAAATAAGAAGTAATTCAACAATAGCTAATGCAGGATGTTTATCATTTAATTATACAGCTACTTTTGCTGGAAATGCAATCCAATCTAAAACCTTTCTTCTCTTAAATCTTCTTACAATATCTTACATACTGACAGAAACCAATAGATATTATTATTTTAATCTTAATTCTTTAACAGCATCAATTGAATCATTTAGATATAAAACAGATGCTATATTTTCTTCCTCTTATCTTTATTCTAAAGCTTTAAAATAATCTCCTGTATTAAAACTACTAAAATCGAATTCTGATTCAGGATGAAATTTTCCATAATCTATTATATTTTCTGTGTAACCATAATTGTTTTACCTCCTTCCAAAACGCTTCTTTCAATCCATGATCCCTTACTTTTTTTACAAGCCATAATATCTAATCTAATCCTTCTATTTCCCATGGATTTTCATAATTCAACCATAAATCTGGGGATTCTCCTTAATAACCATATTTAATTAATTATTTAAACATTCCATAAACTAACCTAAGTTAAGTTTTTAATTTTTATCATAATACTCTTATTATTATCTCTTTCATCATTATTATAAAATAACTTCATTAATCATTTATAGTTAAATAATGAATTATTATAAAATATTTTACTTATTAAATTCAAGAAAATAAAAATTAGTTCTTTTTTTATTCCCTTCCAAATTAAATAATAAAATAAAGTTTATTTAATATTATTTATTTTGATATAAAAAAAAAAATTATTAAGAATTTCATTATTTACTTTATAATGAATACTAAATAAAGAAGTTCTATGGGTGGCGAATCTAAAAAGCCTTATGATGAATGCCCTAACAGAACAATTTAAGTGGTTACTCCATAAAGAGTGTGTCTTACTTTAAGATCTATGACTGCTTCTACTGAAAAAAATTGCATACATTAGGAAAACTTAGGTATGATAAAAATTGAAGCTTAATGCTACGATTAATTATGGTGAACAATCTATAAGAAATTCAATATTTTTAAAAATGAAGATTGGGGAAAATTTGAATTTCCAAGTTGTTTAAAGAGGAAAACAGATTTTAGAAACTTCAAAAATCTAAAAAATTGTATTATCATTTATATATCTTTTCAAAATTTGAATTAGAGTATTAATCTAAATAAAATTTTAGCTCTTTTAGAATAAATCAGAAGAATGAATTGAAACGGTAGCTAATTATTTGGTTAAACTAAGCTTCTTTAGAACTATACCTTTAAGAATGATAAAATAAATCTCTAGTAGATTATAAGCTAAAAGTATGAAGAAGATGAAATTATATGTCAAAGGAGATAAAGGAGATTTTATGTATATAATTTTTGATGGAAAAATAGAAGTTTTAGGATTGAAAAACGTATTATTGGGACCAAAAACCTTAATTGGCAGAAGTGCTTTAGTATATGATTATTTTATAAATAATACTATATAGGCAGTAACTGTGATACATTTATTAATTTTGAATCGAATATATTAAATTACTATTCTTATTATCATTATATTGTTAAACTAGAACTTCGGCTAGAAAAATAATTATGGAATTAGAAGATTAGAATAGATGGCCTATTGTAATAATTCTAAATAATCTTTAATAGATCAAGAAAAATGGTTAGAGATTATTGATAATGATTTTGAATAAGAGAAAAAAATTCAAAAATTAATATATTTTCTGATTTTAAACTTTTAATCATTACTAAACCTTTTTTTTCAAATATCAAAAAATAATAGATAGATTTTAAACTATATTTTACTTTGAAAGAAGTTGGTCACAAATTTAAAAGTGAAGTAAATTAAAGATAACAATTTGCAAATTCATTCATTTAGCTTTATGTTTCTAAATCATAATTTTTTAAGGTTTATACATCAAAAAAGTATTTACTCAAGCTGATATAAAATATTTTTAGAATTACCAATTAAAAATTCAGCTTTGATTTAAAATTAATTAAACAGGATTCTATTAGAAATCAATTGAGTAAAAGCAAAAACTTTAAATGGTAAATTAGGCTATTTACACTCATTTAGATATTATCAAAATACATTAATAAACCTATAATTTTCTTTTGATTATGATAAGTTAAATCCATTAATTTTAAGATTAAGAAAGCTTAAAAGAAATGATCCAAAATGATATGTTATTAGGTAGATTTCTAATGTTTTAATTATCAATTCTATTTTTTGACCTTTTTTACTTTGTTAAAAAATATATTTGAAGAAAAATTTATGAAAAGTTATTATGCTTAAATTTTTTAAAGCAAAAAGTAAAAATTAGAAAGTTACTAAATACAATGGGGAAATATGAATATTGTTTAATTCTACTAAAGTAATACAAGCAACAACTATTACATTTCCAATAAATGAAAAATTAAAAAGAAATGAAGTTCTACAATAAAACAATTTCAAATATTTATTATTTAATTAATGTTTCTAATTATTTATTGCATTATACATATTTCAAGAGCTATTTAGACGTTAAGATGATTGAGGATTAAAATGCTTTATGTTTAGAAGGTATAGTTGATTGTGTTGGTGGTTCTAAAGTTGTTTATAAGAAATTTAAATACTGTTAAAAATTGAACTTTAATTTACTAGTTTTTGATTTTGGATCTGTTTTCTTTTTGAGATATCTAAAATAAAATAGTGATTTAGAAATAAATGATTAAAAATAGTAATTAACTATAAATGAACTGTAGAAATATATTGTATAATAGAGTTATTATTTTGAGAAAGGAAATGAGAGATGGATAAATATTTAATATTTCTTGAACAAAGTTTTAAGCAGCAACAACATAAATGGATTATTTAATAGGAATTAAAATGTAAATCCTTATTATTATAATTGGAATACAATTATTGTGATGGCACAGGACATTAAGGTTATATAGATTTAGCAATTATAAATTCAAGATAAGACTATATATAAGAGGAGAATTAATATTTAAATCAATATTTTCAGAGCATTTGACATAATTATCTTAGGCAAATAAAATAGTTGTTTCTGGTTATTAAGTAGAAGTTATAGATATATTTAGATGGATACAATATATAAGAGATCGTTTGCAGTTGAATTTCTAAATTTTGGCAACTCTTGATTTAGGTATATTTCTAGATTTGTAACCATATGACGGCACCTAAGCAACAATTGATAGAAGATAGAAACAATATCATAAATTAGCAAATTAGTAAGTATATCCTATAATGAAAAATGGAAATGTCTGTCATTTTGAATAATATTTACTATAATTACCCTTATATGATACAGCATTTGTTGTTGCTAGTCTTGAACATTGGTATTAAATTTAGTAATAAAATAGTTTTACATAAAAAAATATATAATACTTCCAATTGGACAATACTAAATGAATCTTTATAGACGATAGCGAACTCTTTAGGAAATTAGATATAAAATCTAGGGTATTATCTATATTGATAATGTATATTGGTCAGACAATAGGGGATGTTCAAATATTTGATTATTTAAATTGATGTCCTAACAGAAAAATCAAATGAATGTTATGGTACACAATTGTGAACCTCATCCTAAGACTTTGACTAAATAAACTAATAATATTCAGTAATCTTAAATACAATCGGATGTTTAATCCTTTAATATTTCTAAAATCTTCCTTCGTAATATTTGGCAGATAATAGTAAGCAACACCTAATTAAAACTCTGAAATTAGACAATAAAAATATAATAGAAATATGGACATATTATATGTTGTGGTGGAATAGTTTAGAATTAGAAAGAAGACAAGAAAACTGATGTAAATACTCCAATAATTCTAATAGAAAGTTAATACAAATCAGTTCCAAATAACTATAATAATTAACTGAATAATAATTCCTTCAAAATTAATAATAGCAATATTATTAATTTTTACTATAACAACAACAAAGCAAAATGATAAATAAAAACAGTAGTTAAATCAATAATAATAAGAAAATCCACACAATATAATTAAAGAACATAACTAAATTATTGAGACTGTTTTATTTGCTGCATAAGATAATTATTAAAGAGTATTTAAATAATAAAAAATACTTAATAGTAACCTAGCTAATAATAATTATCAAATTAGTTATAAAACCAAGCAAAAGTATATGACAAAAGTTAATAATCCAAATGTTGAATTGAAATAAAAAAATCCAAATTTCTTAGATGTGTTTGGAAATGGTTTAGAGAAATACTATCAATAAAAACCATATTGAATATATGTAAGAGAGTGAACTATATGGGGTTAAATATCATCAAAGATACATATTGAAAGGTATGAGTTAATAAATGGGCATTATTATAGATAGAGATAAATAAACACAAGATTAAATTAAATCGTTAAATGTTATTAGTAGATATTACAGTTATAAATGATAAATAAGAAAAGAAATAGAAGATGAATTTTAAAAAATGATTAAATTTAAATAAGGTTCCCTAAACAAAGGCCTATGAAAATTGTGAGGAAGAAGAAAAATTGAAGTAGTAATGAAGTGCAGCTGTTTAAAAATAAAAGATATGATTTGACACATTTATTAATTTATTGAGTTTATATATGATAATGTTTATCTAAATAAAATATTTATTAATGTAATAAATGTAATGGCATATGGCTCCTAGATATTAATAATAACAAAGGAATCACCAATGCAAAGACAATTAACTATGCAAACTTTCACTCCAGCATCAAATGGTGGATAATGAAGGGAAACCATATTCATAGAGGTAGATAAATGTAAAATATACTTTAATATAATGGATAATCTTAAGAAAAAATGGCTTTAGGAATTCAGATATTTGAAAAAGAAAAGAATATTCTTAAAAGATAGTTACAAGAAGCTAATCTTTAGATTTAGGTTTTGAATCAAAATCCAACTAAAAGTCTCTTACTCCAAAGAAATAGTTGGTATGTTTAAAAGATATGTATGAGATACAATTCCATAAAAGGTAAAAATGAAGAGATATAAATTAATCTCTCTTATAAACCTAATCTTCTGTAATGGGATTAGGAGAGATACATATAAGAACATATAAGTTTAATATTGAATGATCAATCTATGAGTAGCATTGATGTCCTTCAGTTATAATGTTGATTTTCATATATCTCATACCAAATGAAGTATACCAAGGAATTGTGATAATGATCTTTTTATAAGCAACATGGTGATATGTCTTTCATTTAAAGAAAGATTTGTATAAATAGAGAAAAAGCAAAGGGAATTACAGAACAAAAATTAGGTAAAAAAAAAAATTATTCCTTTCTTAAACCTTTTCTTTGATGATTTAATCTTTAAGACATGTAAGGATTTTTAGGGTGAGATGTTTCTTTCTCTTTGTTTTTAAACATATCTCTAGGGTAGCTAAATTTACTAATTATTTATTGTAATTCTTGAGAAATGTGTTCTAAATGTTTCTTTAAGCTCAACTACTATATTTCCTTTAAAATATATTTAATAAAGTTTTTTCTGCATCTCATGTTAATTCAAGTAGTGTGCCTCATAAATACTTATCCTACTTCTTTCTCATTTCACCTTAAGTCTTATAGAATTCCCCATTCAACTCAATATATCAAGACTACCAAACTGAATCCATTTTCATTTTACTTTTATTTCTCTTAAGTTTTTTTGATGAATCTTTCATAAAGATTTTTATTATCCTCAACTCATACAAATGTTTGGTTTTATATTCTTATAGTATTACATTTATGTTTTCTCATAGATAGAGAACTACATTTATGATCATTTAATAATTCAATTTACTCTAGAATGAATCAGGGATGCCTTAAAATAAACAAAATTTTCTAAATTTTCACATCTCATGCTTATTTTATTATAGCAATCAATACTTTTTTATAAGATTAAACCATAATCAAGTTCTCAATTTCTATGCTTCATTACTTAATTTCTTCAATAATTTTAGGAATTATAACTAATTTCTAGTGAAGTGCTTCCTGAGAATTATTTCTACCTCTTTTCAAGGATATAAATTTTTATATTTGCATGTCATAGAAAGAACACTCAATGATTAGGAATTGTATTATTATAAGTAAAGTCTTATTCTACAGTAGTTATTTTCTAATTGAAATTTTCAAATATCTTTCAATTTATACTTATTTGTTACTTTTATCTACTAATTTTACCATAAAGCATATACTAAAGAAGAAATCTAATCTATTAAGAACCTCTAAATACTGTCTCTCTATCTCCTTATCCATCGTACAGGTATTCAATATTGTTGATGCTTCCTTATTTGTAAGAATTTATTTTTTTTTCTTTTAAAGTCATTTATATTGAGCCTTAACAAATGTTGAAGAATGGTTGATCTCAGTTAGTTATTATCATATTTAGCCATCCTCACATCCAATAAATAACTGATACAGTATTTTGGCATCAAATCTCAATAGCCCAATCAATTCTTTAATTAAATTTGTATTAAAAATTTAATATATCATTTACTTTTGATATTCAATAAATTTCTAAAATATAGTTCATTTTTCCAAAAAGTACCTCGGTAATTTTCTTTATTTTTTTGAACCATTAATACATACTGTTATAGATATCTAATTTATTATAAGAATTGATCCATAAAATTGGAGAATCTTAATGGTATAGAGAATTATTGTAAAGTGAGAAATATAAGTTCTTTCTTAGTAGATAATGTATCATATTAAAATAAGATTCTGTAAGAATTGTTTTGACATTAACAAAAGAGAAGTAGTAAGTTTTAGTTTGTTGTAATGGATGAGATATTGATATCTCTCGTTTAGATTGGGATTGATATATGAAAAAACTTTTGATGTTTTAATGATCCATATTTAAAATAAATGAATTAAAAATGAACACTATTTTTGTTGAAAAATCTGCTAAAAATAGCACTGAATAATTTATATTTTTTAAATTTTCAGATTGTCAAAATATTAATTGATTTTTCATATCACATTTATCAGCTCTTTTTGAATTCTTTTTTGTTTGGTTTATAATAAGACTAGTTGTTATGGAATATACTGTCTTTATTTGCCTTTGATGATAAATAAAAAGAATAATATGGAATTGCGTTTTAAGAGAATCTTGTTTAAATAGATTAGTAAGAAAAATTACAGAAAAATCTATTATTAATCTCCTGAATTTAACGATATCTATTGTTTATTTCCTTTATCATCACATTAGCTAGATAATATTTATGATTATGTATAGAAATCAAATTTTTAGATTTTTTTTAAATAGATCAAGAAAAATTGTCTCATCTTAATTAATAAAAGTTAATATAAATAATATAAATTATTTAAGAAACCTAAAATGAGAAAATAATAGAAAAACTTGAATCAATCCAACTTGTATGAAAAATTATTTATTTCTATACATTATGTGATAATGATATTTTAAATAGAACTATTACTAATTAATAATTTCACTCTCTCTATCCATTATGTAAATAATTATAGTACCACTAAAACTATAGACTAGATTCAATTCATAGATCCTAATTTACAATAAAATTTTCAACAATAGTTATATATCAATTAACTTCTTACTAATATTATAATATATGTGTCCAAATTTATAATTGATGATCTAAATTTTATGATCAGATACTAAAATATTTATAAAATTTATTATTATCACTATGATTATGACAATAAAGTTTTCCAAATTGATTAATCATTTTAAAATATTTGATAAAATTAATGAATATATCTATATTAGAGATTCAATAATTAATATTTAAGTGATGTTTTTAAGAATTTCTTTTAATATTAAAATCTTGCTTTCTAAATTTAGAAATAAAAAAAATAATAACAAATTTAGTTATGCAAAGTAACAAAATTTTTTACTTTTAATTATCAATGAATGATTCTATTTAAAAAACATTGTTTTTAAGAATTATTATACATCATTTTTTTTTAAATGATTCAATTATTTTTTCATGCTGTAAATTTATTTTCAATTTTTTATAACTAATTACTTAACATTTTTGGAACTAAGATATCTATTTTTAAAGTGTGAATTCAAATTAAAAGATCATATCACACCGTTTGTTCTAATTAAATTTTTTTGTGATATTAAAAGAAATAAGGCAGAAAATCCTAATGGATTCTAATCATATTAAACTTATAATTTATCATAAAATTTAAATTAAAATTCATAATTTTATGAAGTAACTGTTTATTAACAATTAAGTGTTATTTTACAATAATTTTAATTTTGAAGAGAAAATATTTAAAAATGTGAAGCTGAATCCAAAAAGAATTACTTGAGATCATTAAAATAAAGTGAATAAAATAAATTTAAATAATTATAGCCATTTGTAAATATTTGTATTGGAAAATAGTTTAGTTATTTATTCTTTAATTCTTCTTCTCCTCAATATTGTGCTTTTTATTCCCAGTTGATTTTTATAATTAACTAATAAGTATAATTCTTATTTTTGTAGTTGATTAAATATGTAATATCTAAATTAACTTATACAAAATGTATTATTTAAACAGTTTATACCTTTGAGAAAGAAATGGAGGGGGTTTAATCTAACAAAGTTAGATTGCCTGATTAAATACAACTCAAAAATAATAAAAACAAAATCAATAGCTAAAAAAATTAAAATATTATGTACAAATATTCTTAAATTGTCAATTTTTTTTTCAAAGTGATTTCATCTATATTTATAATACTAATTTATAAATCAATATATTATCCTTTATTTCCGTGTAATTCCCTCTCTTAAGTATCAGAAATATAAATGACCAATTGACTTATTATGATTATGTTCAAAATGGCATTAAAGTTTGACAATATCTCTAGCTTTTAAATAAAAATCATTGATATCCCTAAACTCATATAAGCTTGGCTGAAAAAGTTGGCGATGATTATAATTTGTTAAACAAATTTAATTCAATAACATTGAAGTGGAAAGTCTCACTCATAATTGAATTTCTAAAATTTCAATACGATTTAAATGCAACCTAACTGGATTTTGAATTAAAGATTAGTTTTATATTGATATAACTCTTCAGTTTGAAAATATTCATATTTTATCGGCTAATAATTTTGACAATGAAAAGTATAGAAGTTTATATGTTACCATATAAAAATTTTTAATCATTCTTATTCATAATTTCAATTGTTCAAATTTTAAATTATTTTATTTATTTGTAAATATCTGTTTTAATTAATATTTATTTTGATTTTTAATAATCAATATTTTCAATAGTAATTTTTAAAAATAATAAATAAGATTTTTAAATTAATAATAACAAAAATATAAGCCCACCGCAATCTAATCCCATCTTTTTTTATCTAAAAATATGCAAAAAATTCAAAAGAAATTAATAAATTTTTTTTAAATAATCAAAATTATTTGTAAATATTATTTAATTGATTATTATAATTTTTTTAAATTATCATGAAGAATGGATGCTTTTTTAATTGTAGTAAAGGAGAATTCATATTATATATTAATCTCTAAATATAAAAAATAATATCAATGAATAATAAAATAAATATTTTTAGAGATAAAAATGTTAACGAGGTTTTAAATATACACAAAAAAGAGGAAACGTGAATTAAAATAAAATTTGTTTACATAAAAGTTCATTTTTAATCTTTACATTTACTAAATTGATTTTTTTTCCTTCCTATTTAAAGCTTTTTTTAAAAAATTTATAAATAAATTAATTTCAGAAGGGAAAGTGAGAAAACTAATCATAGAGTTTGAATTGCTCATAAAAAAAGTATATCTCTCAGATTTAAAGGAAATGGTAAATTGGTTGAACATGTTAATCAAACATCAAATTGAATTTAAGAGAATGTAGCAAATAAAAGTAATTCTTTATTATATAAAATTAATATGTTCTCTTAATCAAAACAATAATGTTTTCGATGTATTATTTGATTTGTTAATGAAAACAATAATTGTTTTAAATGATTTAATATAATATGTTTTCTTAATAAAAACTATAATTTTTTTAATTGATTTCAAAAATATCTTTTATTTATTTAATAAAATAATAATTTTCTTAATTAATTCTAAAAATACAATTTGTTTTTTAATAAAAAAAATTATTTTTTTAAATAATTTTAAACTAAATATATTGAACAAATTATTGTTTTAATTAACAAAACAGATTAATTTTAAATAATAAATTGAACAAATTATTGTTTTTATTAAGAAAACATATGATATTTTTGAATTTATTTAAAACAATTATTGTTTATATTAATAAAACATATTAATTTTAAATAATAAATTGAACAAACTATTGTTATCAAATAACTACTTAATATAAGTAGAAATATCTATATATTTGAATCAGTTCATCAAGACCCTCTAATAAATTGTTTATCAACCATAATATTTAATTTATATATAGTTTGTTGCAAATCTTTTTTATATATTTTTATCACATATAAGCATGACAAATCTGACAGGCAATATAAATAATTAAATTAAATTTTGTTTGGTGCCTAATGATAAGTAAGTTATTTATTTATCAATTGTAGTTAATTGGAATGTTATGAAATGGAAGATGATAACTTATCAGCAAAAGCAACTACAAAAAAAATACAAAATTAGAAAATAGGATCCTAGAAAGAAGACAAATTGTTAGAAATAGCAATTCATGAACTTGGAACTAATTGGAAGGAAGTCGCAAAATATTTATATAGCAGGAATCCTTCTTAATGCGCTTAAAGATGAAAAAGAATTAAGCCTGTGTCAGCATATTGAAAATATAGATCAAGATGACAGAAATATTCAAGTTATTAAAAGGGAGACCAGTATAATTTATTACTAAAATTTATTAGGAAAATATGATAAAAAATAGATTTATTCCTTTATTAGAAAAGAATATATGAATATTTAAAATCCTTATTATGTGATACCTAATTCCTAATAAAAACTGATGCTGAATTATCAAAATAAACTTAACTTAAATGATATTAATAATTAGAATGAAAATAGTTTATCATGCAAAAGCAGTGTTTAAAAAAAAAAGAAATAATCTAAAATCTAAAAGAAAAAGATAAAAAAATAAAACTCAATAACAAAACAAAAAGAACCAGAAAAAAAAATAAATAATAATATTATTATAGAGTAAAATGAAGAAGTTTTGAATGGAATTATCTCAGCTGAAAGTTGCGAAGTCAAAGTTAAAGAAGAAGATGATAATGAATTTTAAGCAAATAAAATTGCATAAAGTCTTTTAAGTTTAAGCTTAAACAATAATTTCAATTAATTTCATAATACATTAAATTCTTAATAATTATTTAATGAGTCATTTATATCCCTTTACAATTCTTAAGTCTTTTAAAACTAACCTTAATAATAGTAACAATTCTAATAATCATTATGTAAATATATTTATTAAATTAGATATATATTTTAAATATTATGAAGGAATTGCTAATTTAATCAAAAGCTAAAGTCTTTCATAATCCTAATTACTATAAGAGATCCCTCTAATCTTATCAAATGTTTCTAGTCAAGAAATTAATTAATCTTCACTGATGTAACTTTCACTATCAAATATGAATTTTTGTCAATTTCCTTACATGTTGAGATAAGAGTCTTTTCCTCATTCAATGAACAATTCATAATTTTGAAAGATAATTTGAGCCTTTTCACTTATCAAATATATATTTTTAATTGTTTTAAGGGATGTATTATTAATAATTTAATTTTATCTAAATAAAATCTGACATCTTTTCTGAATATAACATGGTTTAAATAACATATAACTCATTTTTCCCTATTATCGTTTGATGTAATTATGATTGATGGAGTTTATATTCAAAAGTTATAAATTTTTATATATCAAAATTAGATTTTAAGTAAAATTTCTATTATTAACTTTAAGAACTGAAAAAATAATCAATTTAGATTCTCAATTGTTTAATTTTTTTTTTAAGCATTCATTTATTATTTATTATTTCTATTACCTATATTATGAAAATAGCAGAAAAACAAAGAAAATGTTCAAAATGCTACCATTAAGAGAATAATAATATATTATCATTTCCAAAATGCAACCATGAAATTTGCAGATCTTGCTTAAGAAATCATTTCGAAAAAAAAATCAATGAATCATAAT
The DNA here is from genome assembly GCA_905182985.1 of Paramecium sonneborni. Lineage (NCBI taxonomy): Eukaryota > Ciliophora > Oligohymenophorea > Peniculida > Parameciidae > Paramecium > Paramecium sonneborni. The sequence continues at coordinate 28,478 of CAJJDN010000262.1, read as the reverse complement.
TTTAAATTAAGTTTTTAGTTTTTCCTATCTGTCTAATTTAGCGTGATAATATTGAATGGTTCAAATAAATAGTTGATTAAAAAAAGTATGACAATTATTACCATCTGTTACTGAAGCATGAATCGATGAAAACCAATGAAATTTATGTTAAATGTAAAAATAAACTTGTTTATTAGAATTTATAACATGGAAAGATGCAGGTTATTATGTTAATATTGTTTTAGATTATTATCATTGTCCATCATGAAAATTTGAATTTTGCAGAAAATCTAATAAGGAACATAAAAAAGGAGCAATATTAGGAAAAGGTGGAAAAGCTAGATAGTTATATAACATATGAAGCAAGATCTTTAGATCAGTAAATGCCCAAAATTTGAGTTCAAAAAACAGCGGGATGCAATTTGATGACTTATATATGGGAACTTATTTTTGCTATAAATGTGATAAGTAATTAAAAAAAGAAGTAAATTTTATTAATATAAGGATCACCCTAAGCATCATTAATAAAATAACCCATCCTTTAATTGTATTGCATAAAAAAAAGTAATTTCAAATTATTACTTAAAGGAGAATATTTGATTCTTTGCTTTTTTTGTAAATCTCAACTTAAATCTTATATGGAATTAAAATTTGTTTATTTTGCAAATCTCAATTCGATTTGTTTTATAATAATGTTAAGACTCAAACATTATTTTTATCATATATTGTTTTAGTTACAAAATTATTCAATAAAATAAAATTAATTTATTAACAAAAAATATAGTATTAACAAAATTGCTTTTTGTTATGATCACAATTTTCATTATTAATATTCTTAATATGTGTATTATCCAATTAAAGGAGCTAAATCAATAATTCTAAATTCTAGGGTGTCAATATTTTAAATTATTTCTTAATCATCGTGTTGCAGTTTCTAAATTTAATCTTATAACAAGGCAAACTTTCCAGTTTAAATAACTTCAAATTAATTTATTTTTTTGAATAAAACCATTGTATGCATTAGCTGATATCATATTCTGAATTAATTTAATCTTTCTTTTATTAATATTCGATGGTCTGAATCTAATATCTTAATTGGCTTATTGCTTCTCTCAATGGTTTAATACTTTATCTAGAGTTAGCAATGAGATCCTGTTAATAAACTAATCAGTATACTCTAACTTCTCTTATATGTTCGTAAGTAGTCGAAATAAATACCTCTTGTGACAATGCGTCTTCATAATGACTTATATTCATCTATAGCACTCTTGTTGAATCTGGAAATGAATCAATTCTTGTAGAATTGTTATTCAATTTATACCTACTATAAGAAGAAGTACTTATTAATTTTTTCATTAAAATAATATAAACTTTGAAAAAAATGAGTCTAATCTGAAAGAAAATTTTTAACTTTAGTTAAATCATTCCTCAAATGATCAAAAATAAATTCCTAATATATAAGTAGTATTTTTTGTATCTCAATTTTAATACTTGTTTATTATATTGAATAAATATTATTTGAAAACCTCAAATATTCATTCAATAACATAAATAGAAAAAAGAAGTTCAAGCTGATTATTTCTAAAAACAAATTAGTTGAATTAGAAAATTTCCATAAATTTTATTAATAATTATTTAAATATTATTATGATTAATTCAATTTATCATCTCAAAGTTTAATATATTTAAAGAGAAGTGAAATAATATTGGTATTCAGTTTAAATGCTAAGAACTAATAAAATATTTCAGTAATGATTAATTGATTCTAACAAAAATTACGATAATAGAAGTAAATGTCTTAAGCATAAAACTTAGAATGTAGAGTACTTTTATTACAAGGTAGGTGAAGAAATTGTTTAATATTATTGTACATAGTGTCTTTTGGAAAATGAAGAACTTAAAAAAATATCTAATGTTATACCATAAATTGAAGACGAACTTAAAAGAAAAAGAAGTTTAATATTGAAGGAATTATAAAAAATGAACATAGAAATAGAAAAATTTTTAAGTCACATCTAGACTATTATTATTGAATGGTAATAAAACGATGGAATTAGAAGAATTGGTCTAATCCTATTCATTTGATGAATAAGTGAAACTTTTTATTTCTGAATAACAATATTATAACATAACATTTAATTAACATACTAATAGAATTCTATGTTCTGTATATAGTAAAAAAATTAATTGATTTGCAACTAGTGGATGAGATGAGAAAGTATTTTTTTTTAAATTAATTGATAATTCATGGGTATCTTCGATGCCTGGTTATTATCCTGAAAATAGTGTTTATTCTTTAGTATTAAATAAAAATGAAGATAGATTAATATCAGTTGAATATGATAAGGAAATAGTAATATGGAGAATATATTAAGATAATAACATAAAAATTTGATCAGGTATTATAAGAATGTTAAGGCTTTATTTATTCTCTTGCCATTAATGTTTTAGATACTTATTTACTTTCAAGTTGTATAGATTTACATTAAATCTTTGGGAGAAGAATATGTAGACTCAAAAATATTATTTCTAACAATGATATATTTTGAAATTCAATTCTAATGTTTACAGAATAACTTTTTAGAAGAAGATTAATTTGCTATCAACATAAAGACATCATTAGATCTTTAATCTCAAACCTAAAAGAAAAATAGACAAATCATAAAATATTGATTCCTTTAATATTTTTAAACTACTAAAAAATAATGATAATTAAAAAAGAAAATGCACTTGATATTGTAAAACAATATCTAATTCAACTTTACCATTCTAAACCTTTTTCAAAATAATATCTTAGCCAAGAGAGAATGCTTTTACTATTGAAGATCTTTATCATTTTATTTTGTATTGATTTTAATATTAATAAATAATAATATAATTGTTGGATTTTCAATTATATTATCAATCATCACAAATGCTATTGTGCCTGTTGAGGCATTTTAAAAGTTATTCAATCTCAATTTGAAATACAAACGAAATACTTTATAAATCTTTAATGGGCTAAAGGCTATTTTTATAACAATTGTGTAGCATCCACATTGAACATAAATATTTATTCTATTAATTTCTTCAGAAAATTCTTCATAATTGCAGTAATCAACATTAACTTAAGATCAAATTGAATAAAATCCAAGATTGAGAAGATAAAGGGATGAGGAATGGTAAAAAAGCAAAGGGTGAAGTTCAACTTATGTTTTTAAAAAGGATTTGAAATTACTCAAAATACTAAACTCAATAAATAACATTTTGGATCTTTATTTCTTACCAAAGATATATATATCTACAGAATAATGCTTCTTTAATAGCAAGGACATTTTAAGCATTTAAGTAGTTAATGTTGATGGCTAATTAGAGTCACTTAAGAGTAATGATTTTTTTTTGTAGCTTTATGTTATGATATTCCATTAATTGAGTAATTTAATCACAATTTTAGTAACTAAATTTTATGAATTATTAAAGGAATTTTTAATTGATACTTAGAAGAGAAAAATTATTGTAAAGCAATAAAATCAAACAAAAAATATTAAGGATAAATAATAATTGATTTTGATAATTTTTGAAGTCGAGTTTTTTAAATATTTTAGATTCAAATCAAATCAGTATTCAATGTATAGTGGTCTAAATAGATGTGGAATAATCATTTACGAATCTTTCAATCATTAATTAACAATTGTTTAAGAAATTAAATAATCTATCCTCAACCTAAATAATGAATAAACTATTTAATTGAATTTCTGAGATTAGCTCATAAGAATTACTTAGTTGAAATAGAATGAGAATGTGATAAATTTAATGATTGGAATGATGAATTGATAGATGGAAAATAATAGAAAATTACTATGACCTGAATGCTATTTAATGAATCAGTATTTGTCACCTTTTAAATAATGAATTTAATATAAATTAACAAATTTTAATTATAATTTAGTTAATATAATTAAAGAAATAATTCTTTATCTTAAATTTTGGATCAAATATAAATTTCGATTATATGAATAAATAGTTTTTAAGAAGTTTTGGATCCAATTAAAATATGAAGAATATTGTTGGTTATGCTCTCTAATCCCATAACTTATGTTAATATAATATGATATAAAATGAAGATTAGAATGATAAAGAAATAGAAAAACAGCTATTAATATAGAAGTTTCTTGAAAGAGTCAGAATGAGAGAGAATTTTGAATAAAGGAATTGATAAATAATTAGAGGAGGAATTTAAGTTATAAGAAAATAAACCAATTAAGAACATTAATTTACTTTACTATGTTTGATAAAATCAAATTTGAGAATGGAACTATGCTTATTTCAAATTATCTTCTAATTTATATTAATTTATTACATTAGAATAAATAAGGCATTAATGAGTTTGATAGTGTAAGATATACTAAAACTTTGATAAGGAGATATATTTTTTAAAATAATTCAATCTATTTATAATATAAATATGCACTTATGCCAAAATAATGATGAAAGATATCTTAACCTCTTTTATAGAAAATTATTCTATGATTGAAGTTGGAAATTCAATTTAGAATTTATCAGAGTATACTTTCATAAAAATTTTTAATTCAAATAAAAAAGAAATAAAGCAATATCTTGAAATCTTATGATCCTATCTTTATTTCCCTTGAATGGAGGAAATTTTAACCATATTTATCTACTGTGTAAAATAAATTAATGATACTTAATGTTATATCAAGTTAAACTCTAGAATATGATTAATGTTATAATATATTTTATGGCAATTTGATTCTTGGAGATCAGGTTTGTTATACATAATTATTATTAAGCAATAAATTGATGTTACAATAAACGAACCAATAGTTTATTCTAAATTTAATACTGCTATTACTAGAGGAGTCAAAAGGTGAAAGATTAATTGATTTATAGTTGAGTTAAGGTTACTGCCTTCATTAATGTATGTTTAATTCTTCTCTCAAGTAGCCATATGTTAAGATGATTATATTAAAACCCGTTGCTAATTTAAATTTAAAATCAAAATAATTATTATTTCTTTAACTTGAAAACATAAATATTTCTGTTAAATAAACAATATATTTTAAAATTTAACTTTACAATCAATATTGTTTTTGAATAAATTGAATAAAAATAATTTTTGATAAATAATAATATCATTATTAAATATATTAATTTCAAGAATTATAAGAAGATTATATTCTTAAGATATTTATGCTTTAGTAAATTGGTTATTAATTTTAAACTGTATTAATTCCTTATTAGATTAAAAACAATAAATAATAAAAAAGAGTGATATACTCATAATTTATTTAAATATACTTTTTTAAAAATAAATATGAAAGAAAATGCAAGAGAAAAAGAAAAGTAAAGAATTATAATATAGGAACAAAAAAAGTTAATTGTCTAAAAATTATATTAAAAATCATTATTCTCACTTTTTAATAAAACCTTTCTAAGGAATTATATCATGTTTTAATTCTGCTGGGCCAACATATTCAACAGAGATCCTTTGGGAGGGTAAAATCAAAGTAATTGACAAATTGAATCCTAAACATGAGGTGGGGACTTGGAAAATAGTCAATATATCACATTCTTTAACCTTTAAGAATATTGTTGGTAATTCAAGTGGTTAAAGATGCTCAAGCACTTTCTATTTCAGAATTGGTTGGTCTACATATAACTTTAAGAATCCGTTTAATTTAATAGAGAAGATTTGTTTTTAATTGATTATTTCGCCTTAGATACATCAAACTGACTAGAGATCAATAGAATTAGTATATTTAGGTAGATCACCTAATAGTATTTAGAATATATTATTATTCAATATAATTGACTGTACGAAGAAACATTAATCCTACATCAATTAAATCAATTAAGAAGGTATTGAAAAACCTACTCAATTAATCAATTTGTAATAATCAGAATGCAAAATAACTTAAAATAATAATAATCGTAACCAAATATCTTTCTCCTTAATCAAAAAAACCTTATCTTTAATTGAGAACTAATATCTGTAATAGTCTCTTTTTCTTATGATCTGCAATGTAATCTTAAGTGAAAGAAAGATAAAAATAATATATTAATTAATAATCATATCACAAGCCTCTCCATTCCAAAAATTCTATTCCTAGACACAATCAGCCTCAAGATATTGTTTGTTAGCAATCAAGTAAATCATTTGTAATAGTTATGTTAATCGTAAATCAAAATTACATAAATCTGCAGAAAAGAATCGCTAAGAAACATCTACATCTACAATTTATTACTAAAATATTGGTAAGAAGTTTACATCTCCTAAATATGGAGAGTTAAATACATCATGTATCGTGTTGATTAATTATCTTTAATTTGATCTATATTATATTTTTTATATTATAATCGGAGGATTACAATTAAAATTTTACTTAATGATTTGGTAAAAATTTAAGTTTTGACGCATATTTTTTAGTTGATTATTAATCAATAAAATTAATAAAATTATATATTTAAGTAATTTTTCTTTTAATGAGAATGACATAGCAAATTTATCAAATGCTAGAGCATCAACAATAGAATCACCAGCTTCAGTAGGAGATAATTCATTGCCTTAGCCTAGCAATAATAAATAGCTACAGTTGCATCAACTTATTAAACTAAATTATAATTTTCATCATCTGCTGCTTAAACTTTTCCAGAATTTAAAAATAGCTTAAGATTCTGGTTCTTCATCTAATTTTGTACAAATTTTAATAATAATGTAAGTTAATTCTGTCATACAATTTTCTGAGTGTTCAAATTTGGCTGTTTGTTTTGCTGCAGTAACTCCATATGACATTGAAACTGATTGTTTTGATCTAAATAGAAAAAAGAAGGAAATGCACTAAACAGATCGACTTGAAAATGAATCATAAATTGCATAAGGATTATCGCCAAATTTACTTAATTATAAGTAACAGTTTTAATATTGGATTCATCATCATCACTAATTTTAAATTTCTTATTTAGATTTAGTTTGATTTGAACCTGTTAAAGATTCAACCTACTTTGAGGAGTAGCAAGAGATATTTAATGGAGAATGATCCACCTGAAAATTTTTTAGGATCAGCAGTCAACATCCTCCTTTTTTATCTTATTTGATTTAGTTCCATTTAGAAAATTTTTAATAAGATTTTAAAATTTTTATTTGAATTATTTGAATTATTTGAACAATCTTTGACTAAAATATAAATAATTGAATAGCAACTGCTGAGTAAATAATTAGAATCCATAATTCCAATCTAAACGTTGAATCTGAATTGGTTTTGCAACTCCAATCACAATTTTGTAAATTAATATCAATTTAAATTATTGAATTTTTCATCCAAGCACAATATTTAATAATTATTTTATAAAATATATATTTATTTAATCTAAGGTTTTTAACAATAAATTATTTTAAATTCTATTAGAATTATAAGATTAATCAATAAAATAGCTTGATTAGCATTTAAGTCATTTTGTAAGTCCTACTAATTTTTCATCTCACATGTTTTAATATATTTTTCTAGAAAACGTACTCATACGATAGGAATCATCAACTCTATTAGCAGAATCTACATATGATGGGGGAACAGTTGAATTATCTGTGTAAGTTTTACATAATCCAATGAATTGAACACCTGAGTTATTTTCAACAAAATTTGCATCTTAACAACCAGAAAAACATCTTGATTAAGACAGAATTAAAATATTACATGATATAAGTACACTAAACTGTTCAAGATATTTAATATAATTATTGATTTAATCAATTATAAAATTTAAGATGAAGTGTGTCAAATACGCAAACAGAATTTTAATTAATAAGTGAATATCACTCTCCACATTCCAGTATTAGAATTGAATTCAACTTTTTAAAAACTCAGATAGAAAATTTGAATTAAGATTAAATATAGACTA
>CAJJDN010000261.1:26610-44208 GCA_905182985.1 Paramecium sonneborni | reverse complement strand
AGTCATCATAATTTATTTTATAAATTTTTTATGGATAATTTCTTGGCAACATCTATATGCTCCAACATTTCGATAATTCAACAACTAGGTATAATAAATATAAAGAAGTTATTCTCATAATTTTTTAAATTAATTTAAAATGATGAAGCTTATTTATATATATAGAAAATTTCATCTTCTAAAGATACCAAGAACATTATCCTCAACTTTAATTTAAAATCGTCACTTTATTTTATAATTTATTTAAGCTTTCAGGGCTATTCAATTTAATTGATCCGAGGGCAAAATTTTTAATTTCGCATTAAAATTATTGAATTGAAAAAAGGAAAGGCTTTAGCTCATTTATCTGAAACTTTTTACTTGACATATAGTAATAAGCTTAATCTTATTATTTTTTATTTCTCATAGTAATAAGTTTAAAGTTGGTTTTATTATCGTACTATTTTACATAGTGTTAAGGTTTAGAATAGCAGGAATACCAAGTTTAAAACTAACTTTTTGAGACTCATTTTTAATGAGTGCAAGTTTTGATCAGCGCAATTGTTTTTACAAGCTTCAGTTCTATAGCTTTATCATAAAAATTTTGAGATTGTCAATGATGGAATTTTTTTTTATATATCAAAACGAAAAAACATGATTTTAAAAAAAGAACATAATATAGAAAGAACGCAATATAAGAAACGAAAGAAAAATTCTTTGGTAATAACGAAAAGTTGGTTAACTAAAAAATAGATTTAATTGTTAAAAAGTAAAAGAAGCAGAAAAATTTTCATAATTACTACTAAAACAATTCTTCTCATAATATAGTTTCTGATGATGTAGTGGAAATTTAAAAACTTGTAGTTTAACTTTTATAAAAGAATATAAAACAGTTCTGATTAATTTTTTAATTAAACATTATAAAAGATAGCAGTCTAAAGTCTTTTTAATAGGTTATGATTCCTGTAGTCTTTCGTCAATCATTTCTAGAAATAAATAATGAGTATTTCTATCTGGTGGTGTTGATAAAACAATTAGATTTTGGTAAAGATAGAATTAATTTTAGTTTCAATAAGTAATCACTGACCATTTAAATGAAGTATTATCATTAAGTTTAAATAACCTTGAAAGCAAACTTATTGCATGTTCAAAGGGTAAATCAATATTTGTAATGGAAAAACCTAGTTTTAATAAAAAATGGTGTATTATACAAAAAGATTCAACTAGATTAATATGGCCTTCGATTACATTTGATTAATGATTAATTATTTATATTACAACCTTATCTCCAAGAAAAAATATTGACCTTGATATAAATATAAATTTGTATCTGAAAAATAAGATTATGCTCTATCATGTGACTTATGCTATGATAGATAATCCTTTCCAATATAAAACAATTAGCTAAAGCAGTTTATAGTGAAAAAGAATGGAAAGAGTATTAATGTAATGATGATGAAAGACAATGGTGGAATTGGAATTGAGTAGTTAATTGAATTTAGAAGTTGTGGTAATTATGGGTAATTAAGCAAAGATGGAAATTATCTATTACTTGGAATAGTAGTTTAAGACAAATTCAAATACATATATGCAAAGAGAAATGGGCAATTTTTAGTTATTTATATTTTAATTTAAATATTCTTATTTAACTTTCATTAATTTTGAAACATAATTCTATGAAAATAATTTTAATAGAATTACAATATTTCATATCAAAAAACAAATAATTTCAGTAAATATTTTTAATGAATCAAGAATATGAAAGAATAAAATTTATATTTCTTAGTTTGGATAAGTTTATTATAATGGTATCTATTCTATCATTTATGCTTAGGATTTAAATAAAAAGATAGCCTTATAAGATTTGAAATTTACATTTACGAATGTACTGAAAATAGATTTATTTTCAAAACTACCTTAGTTTTTCATTTCAAAAGGTTTTAATTCTATTTAATTAAATTCTCACTAAAGTTTAAGTGGGTAAACTTATTAGGATTTTTCGTAATAAAATAAGAATCACCTAGAGGTTCTCGTCAAATTTTATGAAGAAGGAGCATGATAAAATTCTTGTATTCTCTTTTAATCCAAACATTTAATGAAATTGATATTTTATTGATGATAAATTTCAAAACTAATTTTAAGATTTTTAAAACCTTAACTTTATCACTTTAAAGCAAAATCAATAAATTTAATGTATGACTAATTTTTTAGTAACAAGAAAAAATTGTTTTATCGTCATATGAAACAAAAAAGCCATTAATAATTGACTAATAATACTGATATCATTCATAAAATTCTAATGCTATCATAGAGTTTAATTAGATTTGCATTTAGAATTTTTGAAATACTTTCTTTAAAATATTTTACAAAAGATAACTTCTGCGTTTGCATATATATATAATATTATAAAAAATGAATATATTCACTAATTACAGCATATATTTTTATAATAGTAGATTAAAGAATTGATTGTTATTGTATCTTATTATTATTATTATTATTATTATTATATATTTATCAGTCATTTATTGTATCTTTGAACAGTCAATTAATAATATAAAAAGGATTTCTCAAATTATAAATTATAATTATAATGTCAATCAAAAAAGTGTTATTTTAAAGCTTAATAACTTATTAATTTTCATGATTAATAGTATATTTTAGATCTTTCTAAAACCAAAATTAACAATATAATCATAAATTATCTAATTTTAAGACAATTTGACTGAAAATGCCTTATATATATATTAATTATAAATATCATTTTATTTATAAATTCTTCAATCCTATAATAATATTAAATTTATTCATATATGAATGTATATAAATTCAAAAATAATTTGATTATATATGATTTAATTCTATTCACAGAACTGGACTTTTATTAGATTCTAATTGTATTAAATATTTGATTAAATATTTATGTATAATACAGGTCATAACAATAATGTGATTCCCCTTATATTTCTAATATTTAAAGAGATTTTTAGTCCTGATAATAAGATGATATTGACCATTTTATTAACAATTACTTGTGGATTCTATCTTAGAAAATAAATTAATGTTAATTCATCAATAAAAACAATTTTAGTCTGCTACATTCTTATAGCTGATAAGAATATGAAAAACAGGGATTATGGATTGTTACAAATTTTTTAACAATAATAAGTTTTTATTCTAAAACATGATTACTGTAAAGAAGTGAATGATAACTGATTGAATATGTTTTTAAAATAGACATATTTTAATGTAGAATCAAAATAAAATAACTAATCAATTATTTTGTTGGCAAAAGTTGATTTGTATTTCAATTTAAGAAAAGTATCATAAATCAGATTTTAAACTTCAGCTATGATTTAGAGAAAATTTTCTTTATCTAAAAATAATTAGGTTTTTATATTTACAACAAATTTCTCTTTCATAAATTTGACTTTTTTTTATAATTTTACCTAACAATTCTGATAAGATAAACAGATATATTTTAGAATAATAAGCTAACACCACTTCTACTACCGCTTTTTATTACATAAGTCAAACAATCAATGAATAAATTTAAATATGTAATGATTTTTATGATAATCATTTTTAATTAATTTAAATTTAATTATCTAAAATTCAACATCCTTTTGATTTAAATAATGATTGTTAATCTACTCCTTAAGTATTTACAAATTCTCCATTTAAGATCAAAGTATTGGTTATTAAGATTTGAGTGGAATTGTTGTATTGGTAGCGAATTAAATATAATTAAAATAATTACCACCTTTGAAAAAGATTTTTTTTTTAAATAAGGCTAAAATATCTTTGTATAATTTCCTTGCTTTAAATTGTTTTTTCAGTCTTAACATCCCACAAACGGATAAAGTTATCATAACTACTTGATACTAATATAGTATCATCAGGAGAGTAATAGACTGAAAAAACATTACTACTATGACCATTCAATTTGGCTTTTTATTATCCTGTCAGCACATCCCTTACACTGTTAACTGATAGAGTTATCATAACTATAGGTTGTTAATGTAAAACTATCAGAAGAGAAGTATTTTGATCTAATGATATTACTATGACCTTCCCATTTACCTAATTCATGGATTTTAATATTCTTCCATTTACAATCAAAATTGGTAGCCTTAGAAAGATAACTTAAAAAATCTGATATTTATTCTATTCTAAGAATTTATATTAACTTATTCAAAGTGTCTATTCTTCAATGTCATTTACATAATCTAATATCTTTGAGATATCTTCTATTATAATTCTTTTTTATTAAAGTGTTCTAAACGATAAATAAAATTTTTTACCTTATATATTAATAGATCCTATTCTATTGAATCAAAGGAATCCTTATATTATAAGGGCATAAATTTTAAATCCAAAAATTGATCTATGTTCTAGATGCACTAATTTACCTTTACTTAATAAATTATTTTATGGTTTTCACAAGGATAGTATTGCATTTGCTTTTTAAAAATTATTTAAATTAATGATATCTAAAAATAAATTTTATTACATTTTATAGATACACTATTAATTACAGTACACATTAGACAATAATTATAATCATTATATTAAGAAATTATTAATATATAAGGGATTGCATATGAAAAGAAATGATCAAAAGTTAAAATTTTAACAAATTGTTTAAATTAATATAAGGAGAGAGAGAGGGTTATTGTACTGCAGTGAATCTAATTTCACCATAATTAGAACAATAGAAGGGAAAATTGCTTCCTTATTGAGCTTATTAAAACAATTAATTAAGTTTTATTTATTTATATCTTCTATAATAAAGATATTAATCATATTAATTGTAAAAAAATTTGTAATAAAAATGATAGAAAATGAGAAATTACTCCAATGTGCTTTCAAGCATTAACAACCAATTGTTTCAGTCATCCTTAATCCATAAATAAGTAAAGAGCAAAGACTTTTGTGTACTGAATGTCTAAGTAGTATAAACATTGAGGAAAAAGTAATAGGATTCAAAAAAATAATTGAGATATTAGAATAAAGGTAATATTAGAAAATGAGCCAAATAGAACCCATTATAGAGTAGATTGTAAATTATATTGAATAAATTCTAAATTATATTAGTCAACTTAAATCAAATGCAATCTAATAACTAGTATAATTAAGCACTCTACTTAAAGATTGGATCATTAATCTTTAATCTACACAATTAAAATATTAACAATACAGTTTTCACGAGGAATTAGAAATAATAATCAAAAATAGCAATACAAATAACTTTGATCTAAATCCATTCATCAAAGATATTAGCAAATAATATAGTAATTAGATTGAAAAAGTTTCATCTAAATTGGAGTAATACAATTAATTTCAAGAATATAATAAGTGCAAATAAATTTTATAAAATCTATAAGATATTATAAAATAAGGACCATCTGAGAATATTAATCAAGGTCCAATAATTAAAAATAATGAAGGAAAAGATATAATTTAAATTGTAAAATAACCATTATTAAAAGAAGGAGCTGTCAAATTAAATCTCATAGATTCATCTGTTAAATAAATGAATTCTTGTATAAGCATAGTTTTCAATCCTCCTGGATCAATTATGGTATCCACAAATAAAGAAGCCATTAAGATTTGGAATTTTAATAATGGAAGAATCTAATTACAATAAACTTTGAAACAACATACTGCTTAGGTCAATTGTTTAATTTATAGTAGAATATAGGATGGATTTCTATCTGGTTCTGATGATAAGACAATAATAGTTTGGAAATTAGAAAAATAGAATCAATGGATTAGTTCACAACCTTATCAATAACATACTGATAAGGTATATTGCTTGATTTTAAATTAAAATGAGAATCAACTGTTCTCTGGGAGTGAGGATATGTCAATTAAGGTAGGGTAATTAGATTTTAAAAAGAATAAACTCATTTATTAATATGAACTAAATAAACATAAAAATAAAATATATGCATTGAGCTTAAATTAATCAGAGAGTTTATTAGTATCATGTGCACATGGTTAGAATGAAATAATAATTTGGAAAAAAGGACTTCAAAATAAAATGGAATTTAAATATGTTGTTAAATAATCTACCAATAGTAGTGGAGGAAAAGTAAAGTTTATCAAAGAGAATTAGTTTATTTGGGTTTCTGATTTTAAATATACTGATAAAATATTCATATTTGAATTGAAGGAAGGTGTTTTTCATGAGAATTAGTAAAAGACTATAGAATTGAATTTTAATAATTAAGAATTAGATAAGTTCTAATTTCCTATAATTCATAATATGTAAAGGAATCTCTTAGTTTTAAGACACGGAAGTTACATATATTTAATTAGAGAATTGAATAATGAAAAATTCAAAATAGTTGAGCAATTGAAATGTTATACCAACGATATTTTTGGGACAATCACAAATAATGGATCACATTTAGTTTTTTGGGATAGCAAGAATTAAAGTTATTCAATCTATAAATTATCATATCAATGAAATCAAAAAAAAATAATTCAATTGTATCTATGAAAATATATTGATAAAATTCTAAATATTATTTAATATTCCATTCCTTAAAATTAGGAAAACTTAAATTTTATATCTTTAGGACAATCTATTTGTTTTTTTTAAAACATTATTAATATAGTTCTTGTTTATTTAGAAAAAAAATAAATTTATAAAGAATAATTAACAAAATGTAATTTCTATTTTAAAAATATAAATTGTTAGATTCGAAAATTAACCTTGATAAATACTAAATTTTCTTTTGTTGGCAAGTTCTCATTAACAAATACTAAAACTAGATGTAAGATGAAAAATCACTATATTTAAAAAAAAGATATTTCTAACAATAACAATAAGTTCAAATAAGATACAATCACTTAAAGTAACATAATTAATATGATAATATTGCTTGTATTTCCAAGTTGATTATTGTGTTGTTAATTTGTATATACATATAGATAAATCTCACTCATCCTCCTTTTAGAGAAAGTTATTTTAATAATAATATGGTCAAGGTTTGATTTTGACAGCTATTAAGATACTAAATTAGTTACTAATTTTGAACCTGTTACTCAAGGTGCTTATATAAAATAAATTATACTCAATTTCAAAGTTAATTTTAGTTTTGAGAAATATAGTCTTTGATTTAAATTTAGTTTTTCAAAATTTATGCGACTTATATGAAAATAAAATTAGAGATTGATAAATTTTAAAGGAATGAGAAACTAACTGAATTCAATATCAAAGTAAATCATTAAATAACATGAAATTTAATCAAACTAACTAACTAATATTTAATATTTTAAATTACGACTTAAAATTAATGAATAATTTCACAGCATTTCACTTAGTTTAAATTTCAATGTCCTAGATGGTAGAATATAATGTTAATTGGAAAATTGAAGGATTCGATCTATTATTCAATACAAAAAATTTTCAAAAGATCCTTATTTCATATCTTTCCATATATCTTCATTAAACATATTATTCATAATTATAAATGAATGATTTGTCTGACCACAATGCTTTATTCATTATCTTAAGTTTTAATAGCCTTGAATTTTATCTATCAGCTGAATTAGTTTAAATTTTAATTTACGTTTATTAGCTTTGAAAAAATATTAATCAATAAAACCAAGATAAAATTTTTGGTAATAAAATAAGAAATCTTCTTTTAAGTTGTAATCGTGGGTAATTATTCACTTGTGAAGATTAACAGGATCATCTTATCCAAAGAAATTCTTATTAATACTACATATAAAAGTTGAAAATTTGAACAAGTTAATTTAGAATTGAACTTAATTCATGATTTTTCATTATGAAATTGTTAATTCAAAATAAATTAATTAACTTAATAATACATATACATGTATTTTCATCAACTAATAATTTTCTTTATTTTTTTTTGCTAAATGGTTTCTTTACGCTATATGAATTTAATCATTACTCGATGGTTATTTTATCAACTATTTTCCTTTTCATTTTATTTTCATTTCTTAGGAATTAATTAAAATGAACTAATTATATATTGTTAGATTTTTATAATGGTTCTTCAAAAGTAAAATTATATATATCGTATTATCATTAATAAAATTTTTCAATCATTTTAATTTTTATATAAAGATCTACATTTAAGAGACTAAAATTTAGTATTATTTTTTTAGATTAAAAATAAATACAATATCAATTCATTTTTTTTTTCCCTAATTTGCGTTTTTAAGGATTTTATTTTGAAAAACTTACATATTTTCTTTGGTATTTTTGATACATGATAATCTATGTTTATGGTTTGAGTAATCAGTTGTAAATTTAAATAAACAATTTGGAAAATTAAAAGTAATAAATATGGATAAAAAGAGTTTTATTTCTTTTTATATTCTAAATTGTCAGATTTTCTCTGAACTCTTTATTGATAAATTTAATATCCTATACCATCAATATTTATTAAAAATTAGGTTAAAAAAATGAGATATAAAAATGCCTTAGCACTATTTATCATTATAGTCTTAAATTGTGCATAAGATTTTTTAAAAGCCAAAATCTAATTGATAAATAACTATTTATCTAAATTAAAGATTTATTATTTTTATTTCATTTTTATTATTAGTATCCTATTAAGTTTGGTTTTGTATAAACAATTTATAATTTGAGTATTTTTTCAGTTCCAATCGTCAATAAATTATTTTTACTTTTAAAGGAAATATATTAAAATTCTTAATTTAAATTGTAAGTTTCATTCCAGAATAATAATCTTCATTACTTTTTCCATGTGTACATTTCTTTTTATGCAATGAAAAATAATATTTACTTATAAAAGATAATA
This sequence comes from Paramecium sonneborni, assembly GCA_905182985.1. Lineage (NCBI taxonomy): Eukaryota > Ciliophora > Oligohymenophorea > Peniculida > Parameciidae > Paramecium > Paramecium sonneborni. Next base: position 35,422 of record CAJJDN010000261.1, on the reverse strand, counting down.
ATGTTTTGTCGCATTATTCTCCATAAATTAGGGTTATAAGCTTTTATATGGTAAATTCTGATCTATCCATTCAATACTCAAAAATCATATAATATAATCAGAGCAATCTTTATTCTATAAAAGATCTTTATTTTATACAAGATCTTTATTTTCTATATGCTTCTTTTAATACATAAACAGAATTATCATTCTTCACTTAATTATAGTTGTATTTAAATTAGAAAATAATAAATGATGAATATCTTCATTTAATTTAAACATTCTTTATCATGTTAAATTTGATTAAGTCCACTTTTTATAACTGGTTTTTCCGTATAAACTAGAGAGATAAGTTTGTTTCAAATAAAAATTATAATTTAACAAGATTAGTACTTACAATTTGTCTGAATGCTAAAACCTTAATTTATTTTTTAATGAAAGAGATTTTATTATGAATTATATTAAGTTAATGTTAACATCCGAAAATAGCTCAGTTGGTAGAGCGAGGGACTGTAGTGTTAATTCAGTTATCCCCAGGTCGGTGGTTCAAATCCGCCTTTTCGGAGTTTTTTTATTTTTTATCTATATTTCAGAATATTTAAATAAATCAATAATCTTTTACTTTGTGAAAAACAGTGTAAGATTTTTCATTTAATGTCATTTATTTAGGCACAAAAATCTATGGGGTGCGTATTGGGGGATCATTCGTATAAAACTAAAATTATAATTATCCTTATGTGATATAGGTTGTATTTTGGGAATTACAATAAATATAATAAGATATAGCTAGCATTTTTTCTTATTTCAATTCGTATTAATGACTAAAAATAAAATGCAGATGATTAAAAATATAATGGAAAATTTAATATAAAATAAGGACAATATAATTAATTAGGGTTATTTCTTTCAATATAGATTAGTTCTTTTAACTTCTTTTCTCCATTAATTATAAACAGCTTTTCTAGGTTTAATTCAACTCACTATAAATTTTATCATAATTAATACTTATCAATAAATTTTAAAGTTTATAGTTTTGAATTCATGAATCACATTTATAAATGCAACTATCAATTAAAAAATTTGAAATAACTTGGCTTTTAATACATTGATTAGGATTTTTATTGATAAAATTTATGGAAGTTTTTTGTATTTCATAACCTCCAATTTATTAAAGAGAATTAATGATTTAGTTTTTATATAATTATTTGTAAATTTAAAATTTAAGCAAATTATTAAAAGGACTATCCACTTTATTCAGATTATCCAAAACAATTCTTATTTCAGCTTTTTTTCATTCCTGCTGCATCATTTTTTATGTCATTCTTATAATTTCTTAAAATGAAGCTAAATTATCATTAAGAATGAAAAATTGAATAACTTAATTTAAACTTAACTTTTCGGCTGCATTATATTATTTGAAAAGTAAGATAAGATATTCTTAATGTTAATTATAGATAGTTAAAAAAACATATTAATCTCAAGCCTAGAGTTATGATTTAATGAGATAGATGTGAATTCACTTCTTTTTTGTTTCTTTGGTTTTTATTAAAAGATAGCTATTATTAAAATCCATTCTGTATCCTTTATTATTGAAATATTGTTCTGAGTCTAATATTTAAGTGTTATTAGAATATATATACTCATTATTCTTTTTTTTTTCTCTGAAATATTATTCAAATTGAAATAAAATAATCAAAATGTATGTAATTTATACTCATAAAAAACTATGAATAAATATTTTAAATCGATTTATACTTTGCAGCAAGTACAAATTTTCAAACAAATGACATTCCAAAAGATGTTGAAAATATTTTAATCTGTAATTTATTTTATATTTGTACTAGAAATATAATGAGATATGGATATTTCAAAGACAAATGTTGAGACTACAACAGAATTAATATGATTAGTTGGTTACAAATTGATGTATTATATTAAATAAGATATACATTCAAATAATGAATAAACTAAAAAAAAATGTTGCAGATTATAATAATTTTATTTATTAAATTACTCCATATTTTGAAAAAGATTAAGTTTGTAATTTTAAAATAATCAATTTTTTCAGATAAAATAAATTGAATTATGTTATAAATTTAATATTCTTACAGATCTTTATATTTATTATTTTAATCCTCACATTTCTTTATAAATTCTTACTTATATCTATTATGATTTATTATCGTAAGTCACAAGATACTATCCATCATAACTCAAATAACCAAAAATAGATTCTGTATGAAAATTTATTGAATTTTCCAAATAAAATTAATCATCTCTTTTTTTTATTAGATTTATATAATCACCATTTTTATTAAGAAGAATTGCTTTTTCGCTTATATATTATTAAGGAAAAAAATAAAGTTCGTTATTTGAACATCCATTTACACTAATTTCTTTTATTTTAGTATATTATTCAGACTCAATAGTCTATTTATAAACAAACATTTAGTTTTTACCATCTGGTTAAAATGTAAATATAGAATCAGAAATAAAACATAACCTTCTTCCTTAATTCTCAAGTTTAATTTTTTAGACTATAATCCATTTTTATTCTTGCTCTATCTATTTAATCACTAATATCAAATTATCACATCCACAAGAAATAATTTAATTCTATAGTTCATTTAAGTTTAATTCTAATACTGATTCTGTATGTTCTTCTATTGTTTATTAGCATTACCATTCTGCATCTTTTACCCAAAATTTAATGGTTTTATCTTAACTGCCGGATATAATATAATCATCATTTTTATGAATTTTTAAACAAAAAATCTATTATGAATGACCACTTAATTTTTATTCACAAATCCATTCATCATTTTTTTCATTTTAATATATTGCAACAGTATTGTTATCACTTGTTGATATAAAATAATCCTTTTTTTTCAAAAAAACCAAACTTAAAGGTTAAATTTAATTATCAAGTATTTAGATTAATTTTAATTGACCTTAATTAAAACTGAAAACTTTTATTTGTGAATCACAACCAGCAATTAAAACTGAATTGTTTCTATTAAGAGCAATTGAATAACATTTTTCTATTTATTTAATAGAGTTTTCTTCAAATAATTAATAATTGAAAGATTTAAACTAATATGGTGTTTGATCAAATTATTAGATGCAATTAATAGTTTATTTTTTTAAGTATTGACTCATTTCCTTTAATTTTTAAATATAACACTCTTTTTAATTAAGAACAGTATCTTTAACAAGTTTTTCAATTAAATTATCTTATGTTTAATATTCATCAAAAATTGGATCATCAAAAATTTTAGGTTTATTCATTTAGCTTATCTACAAAGATATTTCAATAATCTCTTCTTTATTTAATTTTGACCATTAAGTTCCAAATTTTGATTTTAATTCATCTTATTTCCTTTAATATTTAGTTTGTGCATCTCCAAATTTTTCATTTGCGTTTTTAAACATTAAATTAGTATCTACTTATATTGATTAAAAACTATTTTTTATAGTTTATACTTTTTTTTCAAAAGTTTCAGCATTTTTTTTCATATTTTCTAATCTTTCTTTTTCAATTTATTTCCATAATTTTTTTGCAAAATTAATTGATCTATAATCTATTTTTGGCATTTCATCTTAACACTACAAACAAGCAACACGCTTTTAGCTAGATCTCTCTTACCCTAAATCAAGTAAAGTTATATCTTTAGAATGTTATTCGCAATTAAATTTTAATTCCTAATAATAATATTATTTTTTTTATTACATCATCAGAAGATTAGCTTTGATCATATTTCTCAAATTCTATTAAATTACAATTAATATTCCCTATTATATCATTACATAGATCCAATTTTTGCATTGAAATCAAATTTACAAGTTTACTTTGTAATCCTTGCTTAAATAAATTATAAGTGTTAGTTGTATTCTAAAATTCAATTTTAGTCTAATTGAAAAATAATTCATAATCATTTTCTTTGCTTTATTCTAATCTTTCCTTTATTTCTTTTTCTAAATTGCTAAATGAATCAATCCATTTTTATAAATGGTTTTTAATATCATCGTAAATTATTTAAAATTCCCCTTTTAAATTATCTATCTAAATCTATATTTCATTTAAAGATTAAATATTCTTTTCAAGTTATTTTTACCTTTCTTCCTTAAGTACATCTTTTAATTTTTAAATTTATTTGATAGAATCTTTGATTGATATTTTGTTTTTTCCTGAACGATGAATTAAGCATTATAAGCATTTTTTCCTCTTACTTAGATCTTATTCTTTTTTATCAATTGCTACATATTCTTCAGAATGTTCAACACACATTTTCTAATTTAGCTCTTCAGACATTTTTCTTGATTCTATAGATAATAATTTAATTTAAAATTAAATTTTATTAGCTCAACTATTATTATATTACATTATATTATGCGAGATATCAAAATTTTTAATTATTCAATATATATCAATCTCATTTTCTTAATTCTAGGGATAATAAAATTTCCAAATTAAATCATTAATAATTTGATAATCTATGAAAATTATTCAATTCTCATTTTAAAATTTAATATTTACTGATGTATAAGAAAGGATTGAATAAAATAAATAACCAACATATTAGAATTTTGGTTAGATTTATTCAATATGAAACATCGTCAATTACTTTGGGTAGTTTTGATTAATCATCAAAATTTATCTTAAGAAATTTATTTTAAATACTTTATAATTTTAGATTAGAATTTTAATGCTTGCCAATTCATTTATTCTATTTGCAGAAGTTATTTACAATGTAAAATATAGATTTCAATTTAATCTCTATTTTTAGAAATATTCCCTGAATTTTATTTTATTGTATAAAAATTTTATAAATATTCTCATAATTTTATAGATATATATAAAAGAAGGTCCAACCAATATATTCTGTACCAAACCAAATTACATATTGATTTTCCTATAACTAATTATATTTATTACATAACTTATCATACTTTTATTTTAATATATTTGGTCCAAAATTTTAAATTTTCAAAGAGAAAATTTCATCTATATAATCAAAAGTATGGAAATGTTTTATCTACTTAAATTCATTTAGAGACATTTAAAGTATAGTTATATTTGAAAAAGTTTATATTCATCTTTATACTACTCCCCTGCAATCAAAGTTTTTCATTAACCATCCTTAGAGGAATTTCTAAAATCAAAATAAGTTTGTCCATAATGTAAGCCGATTTAGAAGAATGATATTATTGTTTTGAATTACATTAATTTTATGATAATTTTTTTTTCATAAATATATAATGAAGCTCAGGATAATACAAGAGTCATAATCTATAATATGAAGCTTATTGTAATAGAGGTTTTCGAAAATTATTTATATTAAACCACCTCTAGCTGAAACATATTATAGGTATTTTATTTCTTGGATTCTAACAGAACTGAATTTCTCATGAATATCTTAGTAAAAATTGTCATTATTAAGAGTTGGCAGATTTAGAAATTTGATTTTTCAATACCCAAATAAAGATCATTAGGATTAAACTCAGGGGACATTATCTAACACTATTATGACTTTCTTTGAACATTTTTACTAAATATCAACCATCAAATTTTGGGGCTAATGCTTATAGATTTCAGAATTTAAAATGATCCTTTATCACTTATACTCAAACCATTTTTGTGATTTTATTTGTTGAAGGCAATTGATATAAATAAGCAATAGAATGGAATCTTAGTTATTAGTCCTACAAAATTAATTAGATCCATTAAAGTTTCTCTTTTGAAGCAACCTGAGGTTGTTGCTCATTAGAATGTTCTGCTTAAAGCATTATTTAAAATCAAATTAGATTTACACATCAAAGAATAGGTATCGTAGCCTATAAGATGCCAAGTTTATTTTTATAGCAACAAATTCAGAAGCTGATATATATCTATTCTATTAGCCATCTTCTATGGACAATAAATAAATCCATATGAATTGCTAATATTTTATACTATTTCAATTTAGACTGAGGATAAAGAGATCGATCAAGTAAAAGGAAAAAAAATAATTTTAGGAGTAGCTACTGAAAGCTTTTTAGATGAACAAAAGCTGAAGCTTTTATAACCATGATGAATTTTAAAATGATTAGAGTAATTAAATCAAAATATTCTTTCTACTTAATTGGAAATCTTTTTTCATCTAAGGAAAATAAGTTGATTATTTGTATCATCTTTTCAGTCTATCTAATTATTACATTTCAAAAAAAAAAACAATTAAAACTAAAAAAAAATATTATTTCAAAAAAGTAGAATGATAACTTAATTCTACATTAAAAATTTAATTTGCAATAATATTAAAATTGTTCTAAATATTTCTTTTAGAATTTTAATTAAAAAAAAAAATGATCAATATTTTGTAATTCATTATTCAATTTACTTATAACCTTAAATAATCATTCTGTTTCTATATCAATCTTAATAAGTTCAATCTCCTATTTTATTTGATTATAAAGTATTTATTTTACTACTAAACTAAATTCTTCGATATTGATACTAAATTTTTAGAAAGCTGCATGTTTGGCAATATATTTTAAATTTTATTCTATTGATAAACATTAATGACTAAATTTATATGTTTTTGGGCTTTTTAAAAATTGGCTTTTCACTATAGAGTTTGGGGAACACTTTACTGTGATCTTTAAATCTATTTCTTAGTGTAATTTATTAATTATTGAAATATATGTGCCTTAAGTATTAAAAATGTCTTAGTTTTAGATTATGAAAATATTTATGTATGGATCTAATGTTGAAAATAGTTCTTATTTCTAAGTTATGATTAGTTTTTTTAGTTCAATAAAATAAAAAGTTACATCTAAAGAATAAAATATCCAAACTTTTCGATAAGTAAATGGAACAAAATAATATAAATTCCCTAATTTATAAATTTAAATACAAGTATAAATTGCATATGAATTATTGGAGTAAAATGAAGTATTTAGCCTAATAGTGAATGAGTGATCATAATTAAATCCGTAATAAGGTGTGATAAACCAGGACGAGGCTTAAGGGACAATATTAAGTGTAGAATTTTAAGAAACTGTGTCTAATCCCAAATCTAAAAATGCTTCCTTTATCCCTAAAATTATTTAATAGCCTAAATGTTTCAAATTGTTCAACTTTTCTGCTGGATTTGATATCTCAACTTAAACAAATGTTTCAGTAAAGTCTAATTACTAAAATTAATTACTAGTTATTGAAATAAGAAAAACTAAGGGTCCTAAAAAACAAAACTTGTTAATGATAGAATAGCAATCTCTGCATTAGGATTTTTATGAAAATGAGTTTAATTTGTTGGGTTATCCATTTTAAAAGAATTAATAATTTCTATTCTTTAATCATCGATTGCATACCACGAAATATGTACTGCTCTTACTTATCCTGATGGTAATGGACATTTTATAAATAATAAAAAATCTATATATAATTATTAAATGTAATACTAATAAGACTAATTTCTTTAGTTTCTAATTGAAATTCAGAAGATGTGTTCAAACATAACAAATTCCAAAAAAAAAGACTTAAGGAACATTTTCAAACGAATCTGAAAAAGGGATAGTAAAAGTTCTTTCTAAATTACTCCTGCAATCAAAATTACCGTATGCTATATCCATTTTAAAAATTCCTTAATCCTTATTAATCTTGCAATTAATTAAAGGTATGATAAAGAATAAAATCATAAATATTAAAATTAAATAAATTTACAAAATAATAATGAAAATAATTATAATGAAAACATTCCTCGATATGCAATTTTGGAGATGGAAATAAAATATCTTAAAATTACAGCAAAATCTCCATTTAATTATTAAAATAATTATATTCCAATAAAGGTTGAGGTTCTCCTAATATCGACAAATAATCCTATGGTAGCCTAAGCTAATCTTGTTCTGCCTGTTGTTTGTTGATAGATCCTTTATTAGTTATGAGCCTTACTTTAGTCCACTCTGAGGAGCTGTGATAGCCCAATAGTTATGCTAGCTAGTCTTTTTCAGCCCCGATAAAGCCCCTATTCTATTAATTCTCATTCTTGGTGCATACAGATTCCACTCATAGTCCTAGAAGCTAGACTAGGTAGGCCTGTAGGGTTGGCCCATTAGAAATTTATTTCATTATTTTAAATTAAATGTAATAAATTGAATTTCTGCTTCCAAACAGAAACATTTTCACATATCAAATTTAAAATTAAGATCAAGTTTATTACAGGAACATTTCTAAAGGTAATATTAAATAATAATTTTTTAGATTTGTAATTAGATTGCTCTGAAGAATTTGTAGCATTATATGATTTGACTAAAAAAAATATAGTAAGTAAATTATATCATAAGTAATCTATTTATTAAAAACTTTAGATTATGCCCAGAAAAACAATATAAAATATTTTATATGAATTTAGCAATTAACATAATTAATGGCTATGAGTAGAATATATAGAAATTAAATGATGAAATTACAAAGTTAAAAGTAGAAAACAAAGATTCAGTCAGACGCAAAAATAAAAAAAATTAAGAAATAAATCAATCTTATCAAGCAAGTTGAGAAAAAATTAAAAGAAGCTGAAAAAGATTTAAAAGTGAAGTATATTCTTTTTAATTTATTCAGCAACTATCTATTGGGATGATTTATCAAATTAAGAATTATTTTCACATGTTCTCGTTATCACTATAATAGGGGAAAAAAAGGCTTTTTACTATTTGCCTATTTACTTTGTGAACATAATGCTGAATTTGTTTGGACTTAAGATTGGACCAAAGGTTTTCTAGGAATTCTTTATGGAATAACTGTAGGATTATTTAGCATATTTTATGGTTTTTTGATTGGTTTAATTGTGGTTCT
>CAJJDN010000260.1:5150-33008 GCA_905182985.1 Paramecium sonneborni | reverse complement strand
TGAATTTACAATGAATGAATAATAATTGGTATCTTGCAGTGCAGATATGACAATTAGATTTTGGAGTTTAATTAATAAACTGGAAATATTAAGAATTAACTCATTCTGATATTATCGTTAGAGCATCTATCAGTCCTAATTAAAAATAATTAATCTCTTGTAGCAATGATAAAAGTATTAAATTATGGGATATAGATGGACATAAAGGATATTAATCAGATATTGGTCATACAAATGAAATTACATGCATAATGTTTTCACAAGATGGTTAAAAACTTACTTTATGTAGCAAAGATAAAAATATAAGAGTATATCATGTTAAAGAAAAAAAGTAAATTCTAAAATTAGAAGGACATAAAGATCAAGTATTCTAAATTATATTTACATCCAATCAATTGATATCATGTAGTCAGGATAAATCAATTAAGTTATGGGATATAATTAGAGGTCATGAAATAAATAACATATGCTTAAATAGTTTTGCTCGTTCTATTGACATCTCATTTAATTAATCTTACTTGGCTTGTGGATGCTATGATGGTTCAATTGAGATTTGGGATATTTCAGATATTTCAAACATAAATAAAAAATTAAAAATGGCTGGACATACAAAAATTATTGCATCCATTGTATTTTCTCCTAAGGAAGACATCTTAGTGTCTGGAAGCTATGATTAATAGATAATTATATGGAATTATCATACTGGATTATAAGTGAAAAAAATGAATAGTAATTAGGAAATCATTTAAAAGATCATATTCTCTCCTAATGGATAATATATAATATTTATCTGTAAAGATGCATTTATTAGGATTTGGAATACAGAAATGGATGGTCAAATAATTACTCTTAAGGGACATTAAGATGTAGTATTCTCATTGGCATTTTCAAAATTTGGTTTAATCTCAGGAAGCAAAGATAGATCAATAAGATGATGGAATATAGAATTAGCTTAAGAGGTATTCAAGTAAGATTTAGATTAGTAATCCATTTGTCTAGCTTATAGTCAATAAAAAAAATATATTGCATATTCTACCAATGATTAATCAATTGTTATTGCTGAATCATTTTGTTATGAAAAGGGGGTATTAAAAGAGCATAAGAATAGTGTTACATCAGTAGCATTTTCACCAGATGGGATGAGATTGGCATCAGCTATCGGCTTTGAGAAAATGATTGTAATTTGGAAAGTAAAAACACTGAAAAAAATATCCTCTCTTGATGCAGATTAAGTTTACAGATTTTAGTTTATGCCTAATGGAAAATAGATTGTATCTGGAGGGTATGATAATATAGTTCGATTGTTTGATTTGGATTCAAAAAAATAAATAAAAATATTTATAGGGCATACTGATAGAATTAAATCAATCACAATGGATAAACAATTTTATCTGGCATTCTTGATTAATCAATAATATTTTGGAATGTAGATAATGAAGATAAGCATTAAAAACAATTGGAAAGCAAAGTTGGAGTTGTTTTATATGCAAACTAAGGACAATAACTAGCAGTAGGTATGGTAAATAAAGTTATAATAATCTTTGATTCAATTACTAAATAAGAAAACAAAATATTATAAGGGTAAATAGGTGAAATATTAGCTTTGGCGTTTTGTCTAAATGATTTAATGTTAGCTTCTGCAGGTGCTTCTGGAATAATTTTATGGGACATACTAAATGAATAAATCATCCAATCACTGAATGGTCATTCAGATTTAGTATGGTCTGTTTAATTTTAACCAAATCAAAATATTATAGCAATTTGTAGTGCAGAGAAAACAATTAGATTTTGGAATTTATATAGTAAAGAAAATGAGGAATTAATAAATTTGGAATAGGATGGCGAAGTTTATAGTATTGCACTATCACCTGATGGCAAGATTCTCGCATCTGGTGGTGAAGAATGTAATGTAAAATTATGGAACACTAATCGCCATTCAGAATATCATACATTTTTTTGCAGTTAAAGTCAAAGAGCTCTAGTTTCATTATCAGGAGATGAACAAAGTTTGGCAATATAGTATATTGATGGATCTGTAAGAATATTTAACACATCAGAAGGCAGAGAAATTTATAAAATATTTTTATAAGATGCGGAAGCTCTTTCTCTCTGTATTTCCCCAGATGGAATTCAATTAGCAGCTGGATTAAGAGACAAATGCATACGAATCTGGAATACAAAAGATAAAACATATACTGATATAGTAGATAATATGTTAGATGTCTCTTCATTGGCATATTCATCAGATGGATTGATATTGGCAGCTGGTAGTCATTCATTAATAATACTATTTAATAGCTCAAATTTGAGTGAAATTAGAAGATTTTAAGGCCATACAGATTATGTTGTTTCTCTTTCATTTTCTTATGACAATAAACAATTATTGCCCAATAGTAAAGATAACTCTTTGAGAATTTGGTCTATTTAAACTGGCGAGTTAAAGTAATTAATATTGACATCGTTGATAAATGTCAAATTGGCATTCTTCAAAGAAAATAATATGGATAGCATAATAGTGAATAATTTTGAAGATTAGCCCAGAGAGATTATTCTTAGTACATATGAAGAAATAAAAGAGATTAGACTAACAAAAAAAGAAATGTTATTAGCCAATCTTTATAACCATCCAATAGTTATCAAGAATGGAATTTGATGTTATAAAACAATAGCTTAACAGCAAAATTTATAAGCTCAATAATCTTTAATTCATCGTTCCAGTTTTATTGGTACCAAAGGATAATCATTGGAATAACTGTTTCTTTAGAGAGGAGCTATAAAATGAATATTATAAAAAGAGCATAATAATAATATTATTAAAAATATTTATTTATTTAATCGCTATTAAAAATTAGCCTTATATCTTAAAACAATTAGATTCACATTCTTTTATTTTTTTTTCGAATTGGTTTTCTTATTGAAACAACTGAGCATTAACAAAAATTATTAACATTATGTTTGTATTCTAATACCCATTTTCCAGAATTGTATATTTGGTTGGAGTTAATTTCTATATAGATTCAGTAAGATGAAAATACTGAGATTGGTCATGGATAATTAAGAGTACTTTAAAATTTAGTTGGTTTTTACCTTCAGGGGAAATACCTTAGAAAAAAAACAATTTATGAGTAAGAATATAAAATTTAAGATTTGAAAGTAGTTGAGAAATTAAATTTAATATAAATTTTACCAGTAAGTTAATCTTTTAAGTTACTAATGCAATACAAAGCATGAGATGAGGTTTCGAAGATGGGTAGAGTTCATATCATACTCCAAAAATTAAATAATAGAAGAATTACAAAGTTAATAGTGGAATCAGCTTCAAAGAGATAATTATAATTTATGTATACATGAAGGGCGTCCTTTTTGCATCAGGAAGTTCAAAGATTTTTAATTGGCTTTATCTAAGATCCCTTATCCAAGTTATTTTTATTACTTCGTAAAATAAAATAGTAGTTAAAGTAGTGGATGCTGTGATAGACAATTGAAAATGACTTTTACAAAGGAATTTAAAGTAGTTTAATATAAAATTCATTTGCATATAATGTACCAGATCCAATAGTTTTATAATTATAAGATAGAGAATTGAAAAGAAATTGATACAAAACATATTGGAAAAGAAATAAAATCATATTCGAATAATTTTGTCTAAATATAATACAGGAATGAAAGAGGTATGATAAGCAATAGAATTTATAGAACAATTAAAGGAATCTTTCAATCTAGTAAGATACCTTAATGATCACAATAGGTATATCTATGTATATGCCCAGCATTAGTGTTATTGATAGAAGTTGAATTTACAGTTTTGGAAGGAATGTCTTAGTTCTATGTATATGGAACAAATAATGATAAAAATATTGATGAACATATGTATTACAATAGTACAGTAATTTGGGGCATGTAGATTTTGGAATATCATTTGAAAGTGATTCAATAGATTTTGTTAGATTAACTGTATATATCGGGTTTGATATGAAATATTCTAATAGCAGTAGCATCTACAGCTTTATGCATAGTATAGTCTGCTGATGATTTGACATACATTGAAATTTTTATATTATCTGTAGTATTTCTCAACTCTTGCAGTCCATTTTTGCTCATTTGAATATAAATGATTTATGGAATTAGTATATCATGATTATGCTAGTAGTGATACTATTTATGCTTCTGCTGACAACTATGATGTTAAAACCTAGAAGTTCAAGATTTATTCTAAAATATGCAGAACTATTTAACCTATATTTCATATTTATCATTATGAATATGTTAGTGTTTCTTTGATGGTGAATCGTTTCATAGCATTGCTAATGGTGCAAATGTTTTTATTCTACCTTAACTGTATATTTTATATTCTATTTAATGAATATTTTTAAAGGAAGCAGATTTTCCTTAAGCATAAATTATTATGTCGATCTAGTTGGTTGAATTGCCATTACTTGGATATATAATATATCTATAATAACTAGAATTTGTGATAATGTTTATGCTTTGCAAGCATTTGTTATTGGAATACTTTGCTAATAGAGTTCTATTTAATCTATAAATTGATGATCTTGTTGAATCCATCTTTATTCATTTAGTAATATTTATCTGTATGTATCAAGGTAAGTGAAATGTTAAGAGTTAATATTTTCTCTTGGTTTGATATGGATACAGGAATTATGGTAAAGAAGGCTGTTAATTTGCCATCTAAAATGTTTTAATCCTTTATCTATTTTATATATTAATTGATACAGTTTGAAGTAATTAACCTACTAATATAAAACAGGCACCCTTCAAATTTGAAATGGATCGGAAGTTTATTTCTCCTCCATTCATATTAAGAAGTTTATCCCTTCCAGGTAATTAAAATTTTATACTTACTCATCATCCACCATCTTTAACATGCACAATACAAATATGTTCAACTTCTGAATTGAAAATTTTTATATATGATTGTTAGTTGAATATATTAAATATTCTGATGAGATGCTGACAAATAAAAGCTAATGCTGCTTATTAATAATTTTTCCATCTATATGTTACTTTACCCACAAGATGCTTAAACAGCTTATGATACAATTATTTATACTCTGCTCAATTAAAATTATAAATGTATAATTATTTAATTTTTAGCACTTTTAATTTGAAATTGATGCACAATTACAATTGAGAATGTGTATTTTTAATTTATGCACAATTTTAATTATGAATGTGTAATTATTTAAATTATGCACATATTCAATTATAAATTTGCAGTTTTTAATTTCTGCAAAATTACAATAATAAGAGAGCTTTTCTTAATAAATGCTTTAACATAAATGAAATTTTGAATGAGCATTTTTTCTAATTTACGCAATTTAAATTATTGATGTGAATATATTTAATTTATTCTTAATGATTGAAATTTTAAATTGATTTATCCAGTAAGTTCTAATAAATTAATATAATTCTGATCATTAGAGAAAAATTAATAATCATCTTAGGTTATTATGATTTATCATTTAGAGTTGATTAAAATATCAATTCAGGTGATTCAAAATTTATATAATTATCTCATGGAAGTGATTTACATGGATCATTTTCATGAGATATAATTTATAATTATATGAAATCCATTTAGTTATCTCTTAGTTATTCACTTAAAGTCAATTTAATATCACTTTAGTGATATTAATATGTGTAATTAACTCATGAGACTTGTGCATAATTAATTTCTAAATTTTATTATTCTATATTATAAATTTTACATCTTTACATGTTGAAGTCTACATTCGATTGTGTGAGCAGGTTTATATCCATTTTAATACATTTAACATTGATTTTAATGTATTATACTAAATTAATATAGGGAAGGAGGTATCATCTCTATTTTTAGTTAAGGAAAATCAATTTAAGTTGTATAATTCATTATTACATAATAAAAATGATAATAACTATTTCATAAATTTTTTATTATAAAATACTAAAACGAGCATGAAAATTAGAATGAGTAAGTTTAGTTCCAATAATCAAACCACATTGATTTATTAATACAAGATGTTCCATTATATCCACAAAATAAAGATATTTCACCATCTGTTCTATTAAGACTAATAAGTAAGATATTAAACAATCAAATTAAAAATCGCAAATTTAAATATTTTGTGCTATTATTAATTCTATTTATCTAACATTCCCCTTAGATTAATATTATCAATTGTACATTTACAAATTAAAATCACCTCTGTTCAGGATTAACAAATAATACTTTGTTATACAAAAAATTGCCTACTTATATTGTTTCATCCATTTTATAACATAATTTTCAAATATTCACATCATGAGGCAATCTCCTTGATATATAATTAAATTTACCTTTTACCCATAATGATAAGTAATGTTATGGATTGATTTTTAAAGCTTGGTCTAAATATTATATTGCTTCCAAATGATCATTAATCACACATATCATAAATAGAATTGCAAGAAACTCATAAGTACAATCCTAAGAATTGGAACTCCTATTTAACGTTTTCCATAGAATCTTAAGCAAGTTTATTTAAGAGATTATGATGAGTTTAAATTAATTATAAATTTAACACCTTTTCCTGTATAAGCCTTAACATGATTAGCATTTGGTGTTAAAACTTTATTCTATAGATATGCATTTTTCATGTTATATTGAATAATCAATTTACATAGAGAATTTGAATTCCAATTAACACACTTAAATGATATACAATTAATGTAAGCTCTTTAAGATCTATCACAATATTTATTTATTTCTTGAATAGAAGCATTTTTAATTCTTGTTTATTCACTATTTTAATCCATAGCACATTTTCTATTAATTTAAGCTTGTGCAATCAGCTCTTTAGGCTGAATTGTACCATTTAAATCATAGTAATCTATATCCTTGCGTTTATTCAATGCACAAAAACATGTAAAAAAAAAATTCTTATGATTATAATTGATGGTAATCTTGTGGAAATTGCCAGTTGGTGGAGGATTATTCATTTTCTCATTTAATATTCAACAACGTAAACATCCATAAATATTATATTCTAAATAATTACAATCACACTATTAACCATCTTCATTTTTTAAATCATCAAAATATCCTGATTGACAAATTCATTAAGGAATTAAAATTCTATAACCTATTTGCTATAATAATAAATATGTCTATACAAGTTTCACAATTTAAAGAATCTAATATGCAACCTGCACAGAATTCAAATTCGAATGATTTAATTTGTATATACATTCACAAAATTTTAACCTAGTTACTTTCATAGTATTCCCTCAACATATTTACATCTTATTCCAATGCAATTACATATTAGTGGATTAATTCATTTATAATTTGAAAATTCTTAACAAATTACATTTTTAAGATTATAGTTAGGTTTCATCTACATAATATTGTTCTTTGCAAATTAAATTATCCCAAAAATAGACATAGGATATGAATTTAATTCAAATTTACAACTTAAACACACTTCGAATCAACTTATATAAGTTTATTATTTAATGTGACATTCTAATAACACTTATGTTTAAATCACTCTTAAAAATTTAATAATGCAAGGAAATTTATGAATTTTTAATCAACTCGTTTGAATAAATATAAATATTGTAGAAACAATAATAATCTAATAATCATCTGATGAAATACAAGTTAAACATTCATTTGAAAATTATAAATATGATTAACTGACACCCACCATTTTCCAGTTTTTATTCTTTATTATTCAATTTCAACACAAGATAAGCTAATTGAGGCAAAAATTAACATTTCTAAATTAAATTTTTCGGTTTCATAATTACCGTTTGGGTATGCATTTATTACTGATTAATATTCTTTCATAAACTAGTAAGCAACTTAAGCAATAAGACCTAATATTTTCTTATATCCCACATAAAAAATAACATTCCAAAATAATCAATTATTTAATTACTTAAACAATTTTATTAGTACATTCGGTAATTAGTTTATTATTAAAAAACAATTACAAACAGTGGCCAATAAAATAAAAACAATTTATAATAAAAAGTAGAGAATTAATCATCTAATTTTTTTTATAAGATTACCAAAAAATTCAGGTAAAATTTTTAAAATGATAAAGTTAAGTGTTTTCGCTAAAATTCAAAGTGTCAAAACTTTTTATCATCTAATCCTTTTAACTGCATGAAATTTTTGTTTCAATTAGTTACATTCTTATATAATTTACATAAATCCAATAAAAGAACCTTAAGTGTGAATTAATGTTGTGAAGGTTCAAAAAAATTCAAAATATTCTGGTATGTTTTCTATTTTGATATTAAGAAAATTATTAGACATAGAGGGAAAATATAAATTAAGCATCATTTGTTTACCTAATTTAATTAATATCAAATGTTATCTGATAAGAATAAATTAGCATGCTTAGGTGATAAATATTAACAAAAACTAAAGATTAACACAAATATATCAAATAACCCTCAAAATAATTAAAATATTAATACAAAATTAACATGATAAATAACAATATTGCTGGTGTGTATCCTCTTCAACAAAGCGAGTCTATAAATAATAATAAATGATTAAATGGTTGTTGTAAGGTTTTATAAAGAATCCGGATCTTTTAGCGAATTTCTTTTTGGAGTGTTTACATCTAACTTACAAAAAGGCCTTCTTTACTTAACAATTGATTTCAATAATTTTTAATTTTATTATATGTAAAGCTGATAGGTTAAGGAGCCATTTACTCAACCCTTAGATTGCTAGCACAACTACCAAATATACAAATTCACTAATAAAGCAATCCTATTAAACAAAGCTTAAATTTTGCTTCTTCTTAAAATTTCACTTTTTTACTAATATTTATAAGTTATGTCCTCTAATTTACCCCAAAAAATTTTACCATTAATTTCTCTGGCAGCAAAAATCATAATTTTTCTACCATTTTCGATAATTTCTAACTGATGATTTAAGTCATATACCAATATGATTCTCCTTATAATAATTTTCATTTGCAAAATAAATGCATTTTTAAGATAATTTTATATTTTACAATTATTCAAATACAAATAATAGGGCAATGATACTTTATTATGATCCAAAAATTGTTTAATATCATTTATTGCATATTTATTATTGTCTTGGCTTTTTGTATGCAATTTGATGCATATTATATATTATTGATTTAAAACTAGTTTTTAGAGGTGTACAATCATTGACTTTACCAAATCAGCTATTAAAGATGGCTTTGGAGAAAGACTAAATAATGAATTTATGATAAAAAATCTAGCTTTGAAATGAATACTTTTTATTTTTGCTAAATTATAATAACTAAAAATTTTTAAAGTACTTTTTATTTCTTTTCATTTTTGGATTAAAGAGATGAACAACAGATGGTCATTAATTTAGTATTTTACATATAATATGTCTCAAAAGGAATTATAATTCTTTTGTTGCTTTTGCAGTATTAAAACAAAAACATGATTCTAGTAATTTGGAATTTCTTTTTAGCTTTACTATCAGCACAACAGATCAACAAACAAACAAATATAGCATATCGTATCACATCAATATTAATTTGGTTCAAAAAATTGAAATCATCTTTTTGATTCATTTAAGGTAAAAATTGTCTCTTATATATTATTGTAATCTAGACCTATTCTATCAAATGCACAATCATAAAATATAGATTTAATTTAAATTACAGAAATAAAAGAAAAATAGAGAAGTTTATTATAAGCTTTTGTGCTAAATATATATGCTTACCTCAAAAAGTTCTCTGCCATTCTATTAAATATTCTATATCCATTATTTTATATAGTTATATATTAATTTTATTTTTGAATAAATATTTATTAAATGAATTAATAGAAATTGTTTACGTGTTAAGATATTTTTCACTAGAATTAGACATTTGTGTAAGCTAAAACTAATATGGAGAGTATTCAATATAAATGGAAAAAATGAATATATAATTAGTTAAGCTATCTGAATGTTTAAGTAAATAAGATTAATAATACATAAAATAAAACTTATAAATGGTTAAGGAATGGTATCAATACTTCAATAATTAAGAGGAGATCATTAAGTAGAATTAAATTGGTATCTTTCTTTGATATAAAATTTATAGGAACTTATTTATTTAATGTAAAAAGAATGATAAAAGCTTTGAATTTAGAAGAATAGTAACAATGTTCATAATCAAAAATTTTACAATAAGGCCAAGAAAATAAACTTTAGGAAGGTACTCTATTTAATAATAATCAATTAGGAATCCAATTAGAATATTTAAAAAAAAATAGAATTGTATTCTAAATCTGTAGTAATGGAAATAGACCTATGAATTATTCTGAGAAATGTTAAAATAATCATAAAAAAATCATCTTTTGATACATTCATTTAATGTAAGTTAATATATTTTATAATAATATTTTTAGGTATTTCTCTATTTGAAATGAATCAACCAGGCTAAGGATTCATTTTGAGAGAATAAGCTAAAAAGATTAATAGTAACCTATATACAGATTTATTTGATTAAGAATCCAAGAAATAATTTTATGAGAATTGCAAAAAGTTTTTGATATTAAATACATCCTTAAGGTTATGCATTTAAATAATGAAAAGAAATACTAGCAAGCCATAGAATAATGTGAAAAAGTATTAAATGAGGAACCAAAACATCTTCATGCATTGTATAGAAAAAGTAATCATTTTTAATTAAAATATGTTTCTCTTTAAAAGTTTAGAACTAAAATACATTAGCTATAGAATGTATAGATAAAGCTCTCTAATACAATCCAAATTATTGTCTTGGTCATTTTTAGAAGGTAATTTTTATGTTATAATTATTAGGGTCTTCGTTAAAAATAAAGATGATAAGAACATTATATATAGGGTAAATATAGTTAAACAATTAGTTGCTTTGATAAGGCTATTGAATTAGATCCTAATTTTGCAATAGTCTATATTAATAAAGCTTTATTTTAAATTTCATTTAAATAGGTAATTCATTAAATAATCTTAAAAATTAAATTGAAGCAATTACTTATTTAGATAAGGCTATTCAATTGGATCCTAATTATGCCATAGCTTATAATAATAAAGTTTAATCTTAAATTTCAGTTTAATAGGTGTTTCATTATATCGTATACAATTAATTTTTTAGTTAGAAAATCTCAATCAAAAGCTTTATAAAAGTACAGCAATTCAATAATGATTGAATTAGTATAGAGTTAACCTTATAAGAATAAAGGTAATTTTAAATAATATTAAAAGGGGATTTATGATAAATTATAATACGGAACTGATTGAAGGTAACATAGATGAAGAAATATAAAGAAGCTATTGAAACCTATTAGAAAGCAATTAAGAATTGTAAAACCAATCAGAATGAATTGTTAAGACTGCTTGAGGAAGTCAAAAATAAAAAGCCATTAAAAGATAGTTTTCGAAATTACTATTTATTTCAATTTTATAAATTTAAAATTTTTTCAAGTTCAATCAGAAGATTTGTTTTAATTCCTATTTATTAATGAAAATACTTTTAGCAATCTGAAAAATGATATGAATTCTCTAGAAATGCCAAAATATTGGATAAATAAAATACTTAATAATTGACTTGTGTTGTCTATAAGAAAGTATTTTTTGTTAAATAATAGTAAAATAATAAATTTTCATCATGTAAATGATTATAATTTAGATGATTCAATAATTTTCTATTTGTAAGCCCATTTATTACATCCAATAGACTGCAACAAATCCATTCTTAGCATAAACATTACTTAGATTAATTTCTTTAATATTGATTGATATTTAGGAACTTTGACCTTTCAAATATAAGAAACCTCCGCATTAGTAAGCATATAAATTTTCTATTGCTACGTTAAAAATTTTCACAATTAGAGATAATGATGAAGTACCTTCTAAAATAAATAACTTTCCTATATCCATTATTAGGAGGGAGATGATAAGAATTTTAGTTATAATGAATTTTGATTAAATGAAGAAGAGAAACATATTTTGGCAAAAATAAGTGTGATGATATCTAAATTGTACTGTAAATCGTACCATTTATTGCAGATGCAAAAGATAAACTTATAGATCCTATCAAAGTATAAGCATGAATATTTTATTGAAAATAAAGCAAAATTACAATAATAATCCAGCAATCTCCAATAACCCTGAGACAAAAGAGATTTAGCCAAAATATAACATTAATTCCATACTTCACATTTTTGCTAAAATAATGTTTCATAAAAGATTGTAAGCTAATTAAATAAATATTATTAATTTATGAATTATAGTAATAATTGCTGCTAACAACATCCTAATTTTCCAAAAGGAGAGCTGTACAAGGGATAGAAAAACAGAAAAATATAAAGAAAGATTTGTATGGAATTTATTTTAAATATCAAAATACCTCCTAAATAAGTCTTCTATAAAGAAGATTTCCTCTAATAATTACTTGATAAGTCTTAAAAATTAAAAATAGAAAGTTAGTAGTGAATCTAAATAAATTTTAAAAAGTTTATTATAAGAAATAGATGTCATTTAAGGATTCCTCATTAAAGAGATGCGCTTTGTTAGATATAAAATGAGAACTTACAAATTTTCTGCAATTTTTTCTATCTGATGGCTAGTGTTATATTACTTTTAAGATTATACTATTTTTGAATACACTCTTCAAAAAATTTCCTTCGAGAAAATTTACAAAGAAATCTAATTCAGAATTAGTGCATTCTAATGGGTGCAAATATTATATAATAAGTCTTAGAAATTGATTATCAAGCTCTATTTGGTCATTTTAAATAGTTTATATTGATTGCTTGATATTTTAAAATTAAGGTTATCAACTAATTAAAAGGATTAGAGATTGCCTATAAATTATTAAGGTAAATGAAATTGGATGTAAAAAAATTAAAAAATGAAGTTTTAGTCTATTACAAAGATGGGTACATATTAGAAGGTGTAAAATGATTTAAAAGTTTAAGGAAGAAAAATTTTAGGAGCAAAAAAGGAGAAAATAATATATAATCTAGAATAAATGGAATATTTGAAATTTGAAGGACAATTAGAGCAAAAGGCTTAACAATTAAAAATTTAAAGTATTTTTGGAAGGGAATATAAATTGGAGGGGGTAGTTATAATATAACGAGATAAAAGGAAGGAAAGAGGATGAGATAGGCCAGAATTATTGGGAGTAATAATAATCAAATAATTATATGCTTAGTGATTACAAAGTCTTAGAAGTTGGTAGTTATTCTAAAAGACAAAGAATAGGAGAATGGGTTTTAAACTAAAATAATTAATAAATGTAACAATCAAGTCTATAAATAGTATAAAATATAAGGATGATAAAAATGGATTGGGAGCTATATATATATAATAAAAAGAAAAAGCAAAAATTCATTTGAAAAGAATGATAAAGGCATTTATATGATTCAAAAAACCTAAAAATTGCAAAAGATGCTACAATTATGAGCTCATACAGTCTTAACTTTAGTGAACTTATACTCAAGGAGCAAAACAATCAAAAAGTTGTTCATTAAATATTAATCATGCTATCGATAACTGTAAAATTATAAAAAAAAAATGTTATTAATAAAAGATTTGAAATAAAAGGATAGATTTCAAGAGAATAAATTAGGTGGAAGATGCATGATATATAGGATATATATTATCATATTTTTGAAGTAGGAAAAATAATTAGATTATGATAGTCTATTATAATTACTGGGTAATATTTATTTGAATTATTGATTAAGATAAAGACTTTTTATTTTATTTGCAATTTAGTAACCTTAAAAAGTCTATCTACGCACGCTTTGATAATTAAGATGCAAAATTTTTATAATAAATAATCTTCTTTATATGGTAGATTTTTGTTCCTTCTAAGTTATTAAAGGAAAAATTCTTTTAACATGCTCAAATGTGCCTCTTTTATAATAATCATTATAAGAATTGATTCATGAAAAGTGAGATAAAACTTTGAGTAGTTAATATAGAAGGTAATTTCCTTTATGGAAAGATTAATAGTAAGAAGAAGCAATTTTTAGTTATCCAAAAATTGCCCTAAAAATTAGAGTTAATTGAGCTGAACTAAATAGATTTATTTTTTGCAGGAAGATTATACAGTATGGAAATAACAATAGCTATTTGCTACTTTATATATTGTAAAATTTTATGGATAGAACCAGTGTTTACTAAAATTGAAATATAATAACCAATTCTGGAATAAAAAATTACATCTACAAATTTAGATACCTAACTTATTATTAAATGCTAATAAATAAATATTAACAATAAAGAATATGTAATCTATTACAGGTATTGAAAATTTAGCAACTTTTTCTTTTTTTTTCAGTACTGTATTATTCAATGATCACATTTTTGTGGATTCTATCAAAAACTTCTCATCAAAAAAAAACAGCTTCTTCAAACTTAGAAATCATTTATTTTGTCAATTTCCATTATTTAATCAAGTTCTTTAGAATTATAAACCTAAATAAACTTACCGAAAGCACTCCATAATGCAAAAACTTAAAAAGAAGAAGAAAAAACAAAATTAGAAGGATGAAATTCTTTATCTTTTCTCTTTTAAAAATAGGTCAAAATTTTATTTTTTATCTAAGTTATTAGTTAATCTTTCTAAATCATATTATATGTATCCCATTTAACAAAACATAAATACTGATTGAACTCTTGAAAATTAAAATCAAAATAAATGTAGAAATTGTTAATTTCATCATTTTATGATTAATTTTGAAAAATATAAAATAATGAAAAGATTTGTTATTCTATTAATAAATACCTATTATATTTTAATAAGATTTGTATGAAAATAAAAATTTATACATAATATTAATATTATAAAAATACATTCAAAAATATCATTTAATATAAATGACTAGAATTCTAAAATATAAAAATCTATGACATTTTGAAAATCTACTAGAGACTACCTATTAATTTTTAATAACATTTGTATGAATATATAAAATTATCAATAATATAAATATTAATAATATAAAAATACATTCAAAAATATCATTTCATATAAATGACTAGAATTTAAAAATATAACATAATTGAAGGATTTGTAATTCCATGAATAATAACCTATTTTATTTTGAGAAGACTTGTATGAAAATAATAATAAATCCAAAATATAAATATTAATATTGTAAAAATACATTAAAAAATATCATTTAATATAAATGACTATAATTTAAAAATATAACACTTTTAAAGGGTTTGTAATTCTATTAATAAATACCAATTAATTTTAAATAAGATTTGTATCAAAATCATAATATATCCATAATATAAATATTAATATTATAAAAATACATTCAAAAATATCATATAATATAAAAGACTATAATTTAAAAATATAACATAATTAAAGGATTTGTAATTCCATAAATAATTATATAGTATTTTTTAACAATATTTGCATGAAAATAATAATATATCCATAATATAAATATTAATATTATAAAAATATATTCAAAAATATCTTTAAATTTAAAAGACTAGTATTTAAAAATATAACATAATGAAAAGAATTTGTTATTCTATTAATAATTACCTATTAAATTTAAATAAGATTTGTATGAAAATAGAAATTTATCAATAATATAAATATTAATATTATAAAAATACATTATTGAAGGTCTGTTTTTAAAATGTAGTATAAAAAAATGTAAATAAGGAAAAATTTAATTTATAAGAAACAAAGATAAATTAGAAAATTTTTTGTCTGAATTGATAAAAATCAAAGATTCAAGCAAACATTAAAATTTAAATTAGACTGAAGTTATTTTAAGGATTCGAGTTTGAATGAAATATAGATTTTAGAGAAAAATAGATTAATCAATATTTAACAATTACATAGATATATTAAGATCTCTTTTAATAGTTGCTAATTTATAAAAAACTGTTCTAATAAAAAAAAAAATTAATATATGGAAAAAAGTTTCTTTAAAATATTTCCTCAGTTATAAGCATAATTGTTACAAACTTTAATTAAGTCATTATAAAAATTGTTATTTAAAACAAAAAATTTTCTTTTCTCAAGCCTTAAAATATAATTTTAATACAAAAAGGTAACCTAACAAATAAATTGAAAGAGAAATCCTTAAATTTAGTTGAACCTAATTATAAATTCGATTAAAAAGACAAAATATTTGAAAAAGAGAGTGAATATATAAGATTAACTGATAAAAAGATTTAGAGGATGAAAATATATTTAATAAAACAAATAAATATATAATCATGTTCATTATAATTTATAGATTCGTTTTTATTTCCAAACGAAACAGCTGAGAAAATAGGTATATACATAAAATATTATTAATGATTAAACAGTTAACTTTAAGATAATAGAGGATATAAAAAGTAAGAATTTAGGTATTTAGAATGAGATATTCTTAAAAATAAAATGAAAATATATTTTAAGACTTTATACAAAAGAATTTTATAAGAAATTCTCGCCTCTACAGCATATATATTAGACTGGGGTAGGATATAAAATAAAGATAAAATTTTAATTAAATTCTTGTATAAAATGAAATGTTTGATCGAATTTGTAATTAATTTAATAACTGATAGATATTAGAATGAAATTATTTATTTTTTTTAATAAAATATCCTTATCTTATTCTATTTATATATTCTTCATAATATATAATTCTTCTAGCTCTATATTCAATAATGTACTTTTACATCCAAAATTCATCATAAATCTATCTACTGACATTACTTACTTCCATTTTTATGATAGCAACATCCTCTACTAAATTTCAATTTATATTTTAAATTAGTTTTAATTACTCTTTTTATGCATCATCAAATCTTTTGAAAAGAATGTCCCATTTCCTTATTTCTTTCCTTTTTTAGTATTCTCCTGAGAACTATACTTAGCGGTTTCTTCAAAATTGTAATAAATTTTTACTATGAAAAGCTTTCAATCAACTCTATGTCCTCCATTAAATATCTAAATTTAAATTACATTTTTTTATGAAAGATATGATCATTCTTAATTCTAAATTAAATTTTCCATTTACCAATTTTCCTTCCATTCCTATAACATCCTTAATACAAACTAAATTAGTTTAAATAATTATATCATCTATATCTATCCAATAACCTTCTTTCACTCCAT
Source organism: Paramecium sonneborni (assembly GCA_905182985.1). Taxonomy (NCBI): domain Eukaryota; phylum Ciliophora; class Oligohymenophorea; order Peniculida; family Parameciidae; genus Paramecium; species Paramecium sonneborni. The sequence continues at coordinate 15,879 of CAJJDN010000260.1, read as the reverse complement.
TTTAATGATATTACCCTTACAGCTTAATAATTTTAAGCCTTATTTACATAATAATATCATCCATAATTAATCGAGTTTACCATAATCCAACTTTTATACATTTTTCATAAATGCCAATTTCAATTGCTTAATTATATATAAAATCTATTTTTAAATTACAAATTAAAGTTTTTCCTAATCTGAAAATCCTGTTTTTATTCCACAAAGATTAATATTTCCTAATCCACTCTTTTCTTATTTATCAAAAATCTTACATAAATTTATCAAAAATAAAGTTTTCCTTTCTCCCCTCCTAACTCCATGATGATAATTTCCTACACAAGTTATAGTATCTCTGCTAAAATATAAGACTTTATTAGTTTTACTATAAGAAATTTCATCTAATTCAACCCATTTTCCATGTTTTGATCCATTTTAATCATAAAAACCTCCTCACTTAATGAAAAAAATTCTTACATTTAAATATTTTAGCCCTTAAGAATTTTTCAACTTTTATATTTCTTTCCATTTATATAATTTTCTTAATGCTATTATAATTGAATATTGCAAAGAGAAATTTTCATCTAATTTTGTCCATAATCCTACTTTTAATCCATTATCTTAAAAAATGACTCCATCACTTTATTATAGTTTTCAAAAATACATAATTTGCTCATGATTTGAAATATTTAATCTATAATTTCAAATGACTTACGTTTTCCATTAACATAATTTCCAGAAAAATTAACAAAACATTTACTTATATTTTATTATTTGATACTTAAACCCATTTTTTTTACCCATTATAAACACTCCTCAGCGTACTATCTACATAAGTCCAGTAAGGGTTTTCTCTTTATAAATACTTATCTATATTCTAAGCTTTTTTATTTTGTTATACATATTATCCAACCCACTATAAATAATTTATTTATTTATAATTACTCATTATATTAGTTTTCTTCAAAATGTCTTTGATTTAATCTCTACAAAGGATATATATAAAGATCATATTTATATTTTCTGAATTAAATTATTAGTATAAGGCAAAATAAAAGAAAAATGAGGCAAAGAAACTTGATTCAATAAATTGAAAAAATAATTAGTATTTAAAAAATAAAGTACTAGAAATAAAAATTATATTAAGTATATATTAAGTAATTATGTGATTCATATTCATCTAAATGATTCACCATAAATTAAATTAAATTTTTTTAAGGAATGAGAATATCATCTCATTTGCTAATAATAATAATTATTTAGTATTCAATACCCTAGTAAATAATAACTTTACCATCAAATTATCCATTTGTTATTAAATCAATAGAAAATTATATGGATTTAGGTATGAATAGTGCAGGGTTTGGAGTTTGGAGTAAATATGTACCATTAAGTAACAATGTATAAATTGGAGAGATTGGAATACTTGATAGTAGTTGTTTTCACTTGTTTAGAATTTAGGATTAGATAAATAATCAATTGTATTTTATATAATATGATTGTGTTGATTTTGAGTAAAAAACAATCAAGAAATATGTTTAATTTTTAGGTTAGAGATGGAAGTGATTTTAAAGAAGAAATACCAATTAATGAAGTATCATATGAATTTATTTGGTATTTTTAAGGATTCATAACAATTCCTTCATTAAAACAAGTTATTATATATATAGGTGAAAAAAACACTTAATTTTTTTCAAAATCAATTGAATTTCTTTAAGATAGAATAAATTCTAATTTAATAATTGGAGGGGATTTCAAAGTAAGTTAGAATTCACCACTTTATACACTTGAAAATAGTTTACTTTCGTTTTATCCAGGAAAAATAACATATCTAATTAATACTTATTTAAATGAGCCTGACTATTTCATAGAGATTATTAATGAAGATATTGAAAGGTACAGTGAGTGTTAATAAAATCCAAGAACTGATATAGGTGATTTTTTCATATAAAAATAAGATTTATCTTAATTTGTGTTCTAACAAATAAATAATTAAGAATTTTTATGATAAAGTTGGATAAAAATTAAAGAAATTTATTCATACTAGGATGAATTTTATTTTTAGTTGTTTAAATTATCAAGCAATTTTAATAATCCAAAAATGATCTCAGAAAATTTATGCTAATTTTAGTTATTTTACAAGATTTCATCTTAAGGAAACCAAATCATCATCACAACATATAGTTTTACATTTCCGGTTGTTAATATTGATTTTTCAAACAATCCCTTTTTAAAGACATAAATATTTGATATAGCTTGCGATATCTAATTATGGCATTATATCTTAGTAAAAAAGACAGAAACTTCTATTTCAATTTCAATAACATTTTACTAAGGTTTAGATCAAATAAAATTAAATATGGGTTTAGAAGAAAATCAATTTAATATGGTTTAATTTAAATTGCTTTCTGGTAATATTTTATAATCTAAATTAAATTATTTAAATGTATAAATTGTAGGTTTAAAGCTATTAAATTGTCCAGAAAGATATCAATCATATATTAATTGTCATCCTTATTGTAAGGAATGTGATGGTCCAACAAAAAAAGATTGTGTATCTTGTTTTGAATCATCAAATAGGTTATATTTATCAGATTTTAAAGAATGTATCTGTGTATATGGAACAATTGAGTAGGACGATCAATGTATCAATTATGAAGCTTTATAATTTGACTTAATTTAAGAAACACCATTAAAAGAAGAATGCCTATATGGATTTTTCGAATTAAATTATGAATGCTATTAATGGTATTATTATATTGTATATAAGTCCATCAATAATCAACAACAATGTTATAACATGTTTGGAATGTGTATAAAATCCTAAATAATGGGGTCAAATTCTTATTTGTTAAACAATATTATCGACAGATAAGAATGGAAACACTTCAAACTACTTAACAGACCAAAAATTGCAATATATTTTAGTAGGAAATGATGTACAATACTGTCCTGATTGCAATTCAATTAATCCATCATAAGTTGATCAAGTTGAATCGATATTTAAATTTAAAAGATTTTGTTAATCAATACAGAATGGTTGTTATTCATGCTCAGAATTTTGTCTAAAATGTTAACCTATTTCAACAAATTTAAAATGTTTAAATTCATAAGAAATATATTTTCCACCTTCTTTTTTTTTGAATGAATAAATTTGTGAACCTCCAAATTTTGTAGATTTTTATAAAAAATGTGTTACTTGCAAAATCAAAAACTGTTTATATTGTTTTAATTATTTAGTAAGTGATCCTACAAAAACTACTTTAGAGTTTCATCAAGATTAAACTATAATAGATGAAGAGATTAAAGAAGGTTGTGCATAATGTAATGAGGAATTTGTTTTTGATTTCAAAATAGGATAATGCATTTTATAAACACCATCTTAATAAAATTGTTTAAGAGCTTATTAATTTAGACGATAAAGAAATTTGCACATTATCCTTAATTAATAATTTCAGTTTTGCTTTAGAAATAATAAATTGTCAAATTCATCTTTTAAATTGTTTACAATGCATCATAACTCCATAAAAAACTACAAAATGTTTAATTTGTGAGATGGTTTTTTAGTATCATCCAATTTAGGAATTTGTATAAAATGCCCTGCTGAATTTGCAAAATAATGTTTTGAAGAGAATAATTTAGAACCTTGGAAATGGTTAATATAAAGGTTTTGTAATTCAATACTTACCTAATTCAACTTTATTTCATGGTTAATTATTATTAAATTAATAAAATAAGTAAAATATTTAATTCATTTTTTTCTTTCTAATATAATAAGACCAAGGTTTTGGAAACTTAATGTATAAAAGGATATGAAAAAATACAATACTTTTGCACAAAATATTGTGATGAAATGTGTTCTGTTTGTGAACCTAGTAACATTTCAAGAAAGTTTTTTTGTTCTAAATGCAAATTAAATTATTTCAAAGAACCTTTAAGAGTACAAGTTGATGGAAAATGTATTAATTGTCCATTTTTATGTCAAGTTTGTTAAGAGAGATCAAATGAAGAAATTAATGTAATGTATTCTTATTATCATAGGCGATAAATCCATATTTTATAATAACGCCTGATAATATTATTTACACTTTTAAATGCCTTTAGAAAATACCTTCTTAATTAGTCCAAATCGATCAAAACTTAAAAATTGCATATTTTTGTTATTAAAACAATTGTAACTACAATTTAGAATTGAATTATGTATTTATAATATTTTATTAAGGGGGATTTTTATTGCAATTATTTGGATAATATCCAATTTGATTTAAGTAAATATTATAATTATCAATATTTCAATGAAATAGGGCTTAAATATATTATTTTAACACTTCTACTACCAGAATACTATTGTGAAATTTACCAATCTGAATACTTTATTGATAATACTTTCAGAGATAAGATATTTTCAATGTAATAAACAAAATTTAAAATTCAGGGCAGATCAAATCCTATATATTTAATGACTGATCAATTTAAATTGTCAGTTTTAAAATATGATTTTATAATATTAAATCACCTTAATTTTCTGATATAGAAGGAGTTGGTTTTAATATGTGAGAATAGAGACTTATCTGTTGATTTAAAGATAGTTGATACACAATTTTATTCAAATACAAATTCTCCAATCTATTTGTCTATTATAGGAGAGAGCTTCATTAATGTAAATATATAAAATGTTTCAATCTTTAATATTAGTATTGAAAACTCAATAATTTTTAATCTAGTTTTTACAGATTAGAACGATTAAATAATAATTCATAATTTTCAACTTTAGGATTGTAAATTCACAAATTCTACTATATTTTTATTCTAAAATGCTCGAAGAAGCATACATATCGAAAACTTTTCTATTGATTCCTGTGAATTTTATAATTCAACAACAATGCATTTCAATCAAACTTAGAATCAGTTATCTAACATTATTTTTACAGGAGTACTTATCAAAAATTCTTTATTTAATAATTTAAATCTTATATATAGCATTGACAAAACTGTTATAACTATTAGCAATTTTTAAATTCTTTCAAATTAGATAATCAATTCGAAATTTATCATTTTTAATTATGACTTTTTTTGTAATAATATTTTCATGGAGGGAAACAAGTTAATATCAATTTAATTTATTTCATAGGTCTCAGTACTCTTAAATTCAGCAATTTAGATGAATAACATTTAGATTCTAGCAAATACTGTATAAAATTTTTCTTTATTTGTTACAGAATAAAAATAGTCAACATCTTAAGTTAATTATTTATTACAAAACTTTTATTTTGAGGATAATATTATTTCTTGTGATTAAGAGTAGTTTCTTATAACAATTAACAGTTTTAGTTTAATAATCAAAAATATCTTTCTAAGAAATACTAAAAATTATCGTTTCATCCCATTATAAGCGATTCCATTGATAATAATTGAAAACATCGTATATTATAATTTGCATTAGGAATAAAAAGTTTAAATATCACCTGATTGTTTTAAAAATTGTATAATTCATTCATAATTACTGTAAGTTTCTGGATTCAAGAATATAACTTTAAATAAAATTACAATTAAAAATTAGTTTAGCATAGATTATTCAATAATTTCCATATAATCTAATCCTTTAACTATGTTAAATTCAAATGAGTATATTTTCATTAAAGATGTGAAAGTGAAAGGAAACATTTTAATAAAATAACATTTAGGAATAATTTTTTCACTTGTCGAATTGTATTCTGAAAAATCTTAACTTATAAAGATTGATAATTTATAATATGAGTAGAATATCTTTCATTAATATAATAAAGATCCATCAAAAACTTCAGCCAGTCTTTTATATGTCAATTCACCTTAGAGTTTCATGTTGTTAACTAATATCAATTGTTTTAATAATACTTTGACAAATTCTGCTTAGTCATATTTTTCTCTATTTTTATTTGAAATCTTAATAGATAATATTAAAGTTTCCAATCATAATTATATTGATTAAGAATTATGGATTTAATAACATGAAATTGAGTTATAGGAGGAGTATAATTAAAATGAAATTACTTAGGTTATTTCATAATCATTCAAAATTGAGATTATTGGAGGAGTTTTATCAACAACAGTTTCTAAACTCACTATTCTCAATGGAGTATTCAATTATATAATTGCTTTAAGTAGCCAAGTATTTAATATCAATACATAAGGAGATGGAATAGTAATTATAAAAAACTGTACTATTATTCATGCATACAATTTATTAATTTCCAAAGTTCAAAATGAACAATTCATGGCAAGAATAGTTTATTATTAATCAATCTTTAAAATATTACTTTAATAAATGTTTAAAATAGACTATCATCATCCATTTTTTCAAAATATCCTTCATCTGCATAAAATAACATCTAAATTAGAAATATATTTGCTTAAGATTGTTTCTCACTTGTTAATTTAAAAATGCCTAATAAAATAAAGTAAACATCGAAAATTTTATGATAATTTAGAATGAACAAGCTTTAATGATTTTCCTTTAATCTCTTGGATCAATAAGTCTAATTGAAATTCAAAAAGTTATAAGTGATAATGCAATAATGAATTTCTAAGGATGTGAATTATTGTTAAATGGAATACAAATTGAAGGAATCCTTTTATTTTCTATAATTAAAGTCTTAGATTCAAAATTTATTTCATTAATTAATTGTAAATTTATAGATGTTTTAACATTCTACCCTTTGCATCTAATGGATATTTAAAATAATAATATTTAATAATCAAGAATATATCTTAATAATATCACAATATCAAATTTAAAAGATTTCACATAAATTTAAAAGAATTTAAAATCTTTTGATTAGAATCATATTGAATTAGAATTTTATTAATGTAGCTTAAAAAGTAATTATGTAGTCTAAAAGATTCGTGGGGAAGAGTCTTTATAAACCTTTTTTGATGATATAATTACTTATTCGAATTAAAATGGTTCTTTGATCAAATTGAAGACTGTTACAAATAAAACTAGAGTATCATTCTCAAAGGTTCTGTTATTAAATAATAACTGTTAATATTGTCAGAATGGTTTGCTTTTCTTTGAATTGAATAATTTTGAGTAATTTCAAATATCAGAATTATCATGCATTAAGAATTCAATAAAAGATATGGTTGTATATTGGCTAAATCAAATATAAGAGTTGAAAACATTTTAATAATTAAACATTCTACTTTTATTTCTAACAAAGGAAGATTGGGATCAGGAATTTTAGTCTAAAATTTAAGAGTAGAAATATCAAATTCAAAAATTATAAATAATTTTGCTGCTTTTAGAGGAGGTGGATTCTATTTTGAAGAAGGTACTTCAAGATTTATTATTAAATCTACTATAATCATTAATAATTCAGCAGAAGAAGCAGGAGGTATTTATTTAGGTGGAAATAGTAGTTTAAATACAAATAATTTTATGTAGTCTCTACTCTTATTTAATATTGCTAAATTGGCTTCAAATAATATTAATGAATTACCAAGTTTTAGAATATTAATCTTATATAACTGAATTTACAATAAAATTTAAGAATAGTTTGAATGAACAACAAATAAACTTTCTAAATTCCACTTGCAATGTACAATAATTAATTTTTGATATTACATCTTAAAAAGTAATTGAATTAATTACAATATCAACAATAAGCTTTGATCAAAAAACTAAGAGCTTTAATTTAGGTTCATTATAATTTAATATGGATCCATACAACCAGGAAGATCAAAATATATATGAAATTTTAATTTTCTGTAAAACAGAATATCAATAGGAAAGCTTGGCTTATAGAATAAAAGTTAAAAGCTTTTTATGACAATTAGGTGAATTTTATATTTCTTATGGATGCCAAAAATGTTAATCAGAATAAGGATTCTATTCAGTGACTTATAATAGTACAAAATATTCACTTTTTGATAAAAATAAATTTGAAGCCATTACATCTAATAAAATAAAATTAAAGGCTGGATTTTGGAGGTCGAGTTATATTACAGAAAATGTAGAATTATGTTATAAAAATCCAAGTCATTGTTGAGGAGGATGGATTGTAGGTGATGACCTTTGCTTTAATGGTCATATAGGAGCATTGTGTGAAGAATGTGATAGATATAATTTAAGAGGAGATGGGTAATTCTTTAAAAACTAGTAATAATTGGATTGTTAATAATGTGATGAGCTTTCAAAGAGATTAATAGCCTTTTTCTTAGTATCAATTTGGTATAAATGATTAATATTTTTTAGGGCTCTTCTTTCAACACTAATAACTATTAGCAGTATTGAATAAACAAATTAATTATATGCATAGCTTAAGCTTAGGTAAAATTAAAAATTTGCAGAAATTTTATTCAAACTCGAACAAGGTATTATAAAATATACATTTTAGATCATGAAAGTATTTTACTTAAACTATTTCTTAATTATTTACGGATTTTTTCACTTATCTTTACATTTAATATTAATTTCTCACTATCTTTAAACATTGTAAAACCATCAAATGATTCTTCATATTTTATGGCTAATTTTTTTGAATGTCTGGTGGCGGAAATATAAGGGATAGATTTAATTTACAGTAGAATATTAGTAATGTTTGGAATTATTGTCTGTTAGATATTGATTATTTTTATTGGATTTTAATTAATATCAATTCTAAAAAACTAAAAATTTTAGAGTAGAATCATTTCAATTACTTCATTATATTTGTATATTTAAAATTATGCATCCTTGATAAATCAGTAAAAAATTATTATTATTAAAGATATTTTTCAATACTGGCAGTTAGAAGAATATCAGATTTGGATTACATACAAGGTGATGTATCTATGATTTATGGATCGTCAAGTCATCTCACTTGGATTTATTGGTTTGTAATACCTGGATCCTTATTAATAGGATTAATTCTACCCTTAACATTATTTTTACTTATGTACATAAATAAAGATTAGCATAAAAAAATAAATTTTAGAAGACATATAGGATATTTATTTAATGAATATACTCAAAAGAACTATTTTTGGGAGATTATCAAATTATGGAAGAAAACAATTATTATAATTATTCTAATCTATTTTGAAACTGATATAATTTTGAAAGCATTATTGCTAGACCTTTGCATATTGATTTACACAATAATTGCACAAAGTTTTAAACCATACATTCTGCATAAGTTTAACTTATTAGACATCAAAAGCGGACAGTTTTGCTAGATTGCTATAATATTAGCAGCTGTTAAACATTTATATGAATAATAAGAGAAATAAAATATTTCATCTATCATTCAATCCTTTATTATTTTAAATAGCATTATCTTAAGTTACCCATTTATAATGAATATTCTCTAAATTTATTATAAAAAATATAAGTTTCAAATATTATCATTGTTATTAAAAGGATTTCAAATTTTGAGACCTAATTTTGTTATTACAAAATTACTTAAAAGAAAATTAATATTTTTGAGATAAAAACAAAACAAAAGTAAAGTTAATATTGAAAAATTGAAATCAATTCTATTTTCAAGCAATTCAAAATTTTATTTGTAATATCATGATTTTTTTTAGACGAAAAAGTTCTATTTCATTAATGAATTCAGACAGAGGATAACGAATATTGCTTAAAACCGTAGAATCTTAATTAGAAAGAATAATTTGATACTATATCATAAATATTATCAAATAAAAACAATTCTACAATTTTTTAGTGAGATTTCAATGTGACTAAAGATGACTATATTTTTTAAATTAATATTTAACATTTCATAGCATTAAAACATTAATAATCACTTAAATTATTCTTAACTTTAATATGAATAATATATATAATACAAGATAATAAGAATTAATCTTAAAATGCATAAGTGGTAATAGTTGCGATGAAGGGAAACCGCAACTAATAAATATTAGAGTAATTGATGATTTTTATGAGATTAGTTAGTACTAAGTGAACGTTAGATTTCAAAAATGGCATTTTATTATCTCTTTATCATATTTAGTTGAAAAGATTTATTAATAGTAATATATCGAGTGATTAAGAATTAATTTAAAAATTTAATGCTTTGTAACTCTATAATCAAAATATTTTTTTAGCAGATAGTTTTTGTTCTAGAAGTTATTTAGAAGGTAAAGTCTCATTAAAAATTGATTATAATATTAAAGAAGAATAAATACATAAAGTTTTATGTTTTTCTTCAAATTAAACTTGCAATAGACCAACTCAAAGATTTTATTTCATGTTCATAAAATTCAAATTATAATTGAAATATGGATTTTGGATTTGTGGTTTTAGATTTTACTAAAAAATGTATTATCCAATAATGAATCAAAGTAATTAAAATAATACATTTAATATTCAATAATAAATATCAATTAAATTGAGCAAATTTTTCTAGTAATTGGCACTAAAATCCAGTTTGCACTTTTTCTTATAAAAAATATTCTTAAACTTCAACATATAAAATTTGATAGAAATATAAGTTAATTGGGAATATGTTGGATGAAAAATATTGCAATGATTTAGCAAAGATATCTTGTATTCAATTTAATCATAGCTATTATAGTAATGGTAAGAAAGAATATTTTGTGTAAGGTAATAATAAAAAAAAGTAATGGAGATACAAAATATATTCAAAAACTTTTAATTTCATCTCATTGATATGATGCTTAATTAAGTTTTTAGGCTTTATTACATCACCAGGTTCTATAATCTATCACAAACAAAATTTAAAAGCTAAAAACAAGTTTATTTCAAATACAAGTGCTTAATTTT